>CM075773.1:73608262-73898262 GCA_037974665.1 Ehretia macrophylla
ATTTCTCGATTCAGCCCATTCAGAAACCTAGCCATTGTTGCCTCTCGATCTTCCTCTACATTGGCTCTAATCATAGCCATCTCCATCTCTTTGTAATAATCATCCACACTTTTATTACCTTGATGAAGTCCTTGCAGCTTGAGGTATAAGTCCCTGTAGTAATGACTGGGTACAAATCGCCTCCTCATCACTCTCTTCATCTCATCCCAAGTTGCCAGAGGATGTTCTCCATTGCGCCTCCTCAGGAAGCACTTCCTCAAGATCCTGTAAGAGAGAAACAACAACACTAGGCAATGCAAAGTCAAGCTGGTTAGTGTTTAAAAGAGCCTCTTTGTACATGAGTGCAATTATCGGTCGTCTTGAGATCAAAGCTCTCTTAACCTCACTTGCTTTTTCATAGAAATTTCTTTGTTTCCCCTCTGTTAATGATGAGAACCAGCCTTGAACGTCCACATTCAATGAACCAATTGAGCGTCCACATTCATTGAACCAGTTGGGCGAATTTTCCAACAAAGATTCAAGTCAAGATTCTATTTTCAAGATTCAAGAACTTCAAGATTCTTCAAGAAGTTTCAAGAAGATTCGAAGATTTAGTCAAGATTTGATTTCTTTGTAATTATATCTTAGTTTTGGTTTTAGTATTAATTTGAATTCTAGTTTATTAGGTGTTCACACTAGGAAAAATACTTTCTTGGGCTGCAAGAATAGGTGTTCACACTAGAAAGGAGCTTTTCTTGAGCTGCAAGTTTGCTTCCTTTTTAGTTACTATTCACGTCACTATTCACGTGAATAGTAAATAGGAGTCTTTTCTTGGTCTTCAAGTTTGTTTCCTTTGACCTAGTTACTATTCACGTTTTTCCTACTTGGGCTAGGGTTTAGGAGTCCTTTTCCAAGCAGGATACTTATTTGTTATTGCCTATATAAGGCACTTTTTTGTGATAATAAAGTTAGACAATTCTGAAATTAAATTGTGAGATTATTCTCCTTGAGTTCTCCAAGAGACTCTTTCGAACTTATTAAGGGATTCCTTGTGGCATTCAACCTTGACTTATCAAGCGGATTTCCATCCCCATTTGTGGCGTTTTCACCATACCAAGGTTCTTGTCTTGCTAGGCAAAGGGTCGCGGTTCCATCCATTCTTGAAAGGTCTTGGGTTTGTTTTACCAATCTTGGTGTTGGGTCTGGGCATATGTTGACCAGGTTCGTATCAGTTGGTATCTCCTCGGGAAACACATCCTCAAAATCCTGCAAGAGAGAAACAACAACACTAGGCAATGCAAAGTCAAGCTGGTTAGTGTTTAAAAGAGCCTCTTTGTACATGAGTGCAATTATCGGTCGTCTTGAGATCAAAGCTCTCTTAACCTCACTTGCTTTTTCATAGAAATTTCTTTGTTTCCCCTCTGTTTCTACTTCCTTGGAAGAGCTCTTTTCTCTTTTTACTACCTCTCTAGCTTCAGCCTTGCTCGCTTTCTTTTCATAGATTCATGAGAGGCTCTGATACCAAATGATGAGGACATCAAGGCTGCTAAGAATGTTCCAGATTCAATGCAAGTGCCAGTTGCTCCAGTGACAAGAGCTCGCGCTAAAAGGTTCAAGGAAGAGCTGAATAATTTGGTTGATAAAGTTCTACAACAAGAGGAAAGTGTGTTGGCTAGTAGAGATGAAGAAAGGCTGGTGTTACTCCTCCAAGTAGATCCACAAGAAAGCCAACTAGGCGTCCACATTCATTGAACCTTTTGGATGAATTTTCCAGCAAAGATTCAAGTCAAGATTCTATTTTCAAGATTCAAGAACTTCAAGATTCTTCAAGAAGTTTCAAGAAGATTTGAAGATTTAGTCAAGATTTGATTTCTTTGTAATTTTATCCTAGTTTTAGTTTTCAGTTTTAGTTTAATTTCCTATAGACAAATTTAGGTGTTCACACTAGGAGAGAGACTTTCTTGGGCTGCAAGATTAGGTGTTCACACTAGAAAGAAGCTTTTCTTGGGCTGCAAGTTTGCTTCCTTTTTAGTTACTATTCACGTCACTATTCACGTGAATAGTTAATAGGAGTCTTTTCTTGGTCTCCAAGTTTGTTTCCTTTGACCTAGTTACTATTCACGTTTTTCCTACTTGGGCTAGGGTTTAGGAGTCCTTTTCCAAGCAGGATACTTATTTGTTATTGCCTATATAAGGCACTTTTTGTGATAATAAAGTTAGACAATTCTGAAATTAAATTGTGAGATTATTCTCCTTGAGTTCTCCAAGAGACTCTTTCGAACTTATCAAGGGATTTCTTGTGGCGTTCAACCTTGACTTATCAAGCGGATTTCTATCCCCGTTTGTGGCATCTTCACCATACCAAGGTTCTTGCTTTTCTAAGCAACGGGTCGCGGTTTCCATCATATTCACTATAACAAGGTTCTTGTCTTGCTAGGCAAAGGGTCGCGGTTCCATCCATTGTTGAAAGATCTTGGGTTTGTTTTACCAATCTTGGTGTTGGGTCTTGGCACATGTTGACCAGGTTCGTATCAGTTGGTAATCAGAGCTTAGGTTTATCAGGTTTGTCTATCCTTTTCTTGTTTTTCTTGGTTAATTCCTTGAGTCTAGGTCTAGGTTTTAAATCCTTTCTTCGTTCTTGATTGTGTCATGCTTCCAATTCGTTTTCTTGATTGAGTCTTGTTTCAATTCTTTTTCTTGATTCCTCGTTCTTGCTAGTTTTTTTTCAATTCCGTGTCTTTTTAGTTTTCAGTTCTGTTTCTTGCTAGGTTTATTTTTTTTTTTTTTGGTTTTTCAATTTCGTTTCTTGCTTTCAATGGGCCAAACCCTAGATTCTTGAATTAGGGTTTCTTGTGCTTCTAAATTCGAATTCTTGGTGACTTGCTCATTGTGTTTCGTTTCTGGAAAAGAAAAAAACAGAAAAGGAAAGTCAAGAAAAGAAAGAAAACCAAACAAAAAACGAAAAAAAAAAAAAAAAAGATAGTGAAGGTCTGAAAAAAATATTTGGTTGAATTAGCCTTCGAGGCCAAGCTTTTCTGAAGGGAAACGACATTCTGAGCATAACCCACAGCAAGGCTGTTGGCACCACCCTCTTAGGGCCAAATTCCAACGTTTGCTATGAGTTTTGGGCATTTTTGTGTTTTAGAATAGGGTTTTTGCAACTTTCCTTATTTCTCTAGGTTTCCTTCTTTGAGTTTTATTCAAGTTTCTTTCTCTAACCTTGTTCCCAGAGTCTTAGAGGTCTAAAAAAAAAAAAAAAAAATCATCAAATTTCAAAAAAAAAAAAGTAATACGCTGCTTTAGTGCCTATCTTGGTACTCTTGATTAGTTCTAGGGAACTTGAAGGAGAATACGAGAGGAAAAAGGCAGAGTGCGTGAGATTAATAGAGGGTAAAAGCCAAATTGAGTTGAGTGAAACACGTGAGGGAGTGAAAATTAATCATGTCTCAAAATCAAGCAGACAACATTAATGAAGGTGTTCAACAACCCGTTGGACAAAACTTACAGATGCAGGCATTGATGGGAGAGATGAGACAATTCTGAAATTAAATTGTGAGATTATTCTCCTTGAGTTCTCCAAGAGACTCTTTCGAACTTATCAAGGGATTCCTTGTGGCGTTCAACCTTGACTTTTTTTTTTTGTTAATTCAGTGGGATTTTTTTGTTAACCTTGACTTATCAAGCTGATTTCCATCCCCGTTTGTGGCGTCTTCACCATACCAAGGTTCTTGCTTTGCTAAGCAACGGGTCGCGGTTTCCATCATATTCACTATACCAAGGTTCTTGTCTTGCTAGGCAAAGGGTCGCGGTTCCATCCATTCTTGAAAGGTCTTGGGTTTGTTTTACCAATCTTGGTGTTGGGTCTGGGCATATGTTGACCAGGTTCGTATCATCTTCTCCTTCGTCATCTGATGGAGTAAGGAAGATATGACATAGAGATCTTTTAAGACCTTCATCGAGATCGAGAGCGTGAATACGCTTCTTCACCATACATTTGTTCTAGTAGTGTCTAATCTTTCCGCACTTCCAACATACTGGAGCCTTGTCATGACTCTCTTTTTTGTGTGAGGTTAAAGCTTTATAAACCTCTTTCTTTTCTCATACCTTTTCTTATGAAACGGAGGCCGTTTCTTGTCATATTCTTTTTTGTAAGACTTTAAGCTTTTGACTGTCGAGATGGCGTTTGAGTTTCAAGTCATTATAGAGATGCATTCCCTCTGTAATTACTTCAGTTGCCAACTGACCAAACGTATATTAGGAGTATGGAATTGTTCCTCCATTTTCGTCTTTGGGACGAGTCCTAAGCTTTTGAGTGAACGCTGTTGGAAGACCGTCAATGAACTTTTCCTTGCCGACAAAAAGATAAACGAGACTTAAAGTCTCACGTGAATAAAGCAGGCAACAAGACTTAAAGGAGTCTTTATGAAAAAGAAAAAGAAGAAAAAGACTTAAAGTCTTTTGTCATCTACCAAAAGCAGAAATGAAAAGGACTTAAAGTTCTCCCGTGACTTAAAGCAAAAGCACGATGACTCAAAAGTCTTTACCTATTGGCCCCACCGGTTGTTGGCATTTCAACTTTTTCTAAAGTTGAATTATAGCTTTTGTCTTTTACCTTTGTTATTGGTGTGATAGGTATCCAATGTTCCGCCTCCTTCTCCTATAAAAGGAAGGCCTTAGTTTTAGTTTCAGCATCCAAAAATTCATTCACAGTTTTAAAGCTTTCTTTGTTATATAGAAGTTTGTTTTTTCCTTTTCCGCAGCCCTCTTACACTTTGTAAGTTCCATCTCATCAATATATGAAGTATTTTTAAAGTCATTTCCTGGCGCACTCTGTATCAGTTTTAAATTAATTTGCAATTACTTTGCTTATTATCCCCTGATACCTGTGTGGTATCAGAGCCATATTTTAGATTTATACCTATTGTTTTCTTAGCTTCCTTAATACTGTGAAGTTACACAGTCGTCAAAGTTATAAGACCCGTTGTGCCGTGTGAAGGCTTGTGAGGGCAATAATCAGTCTTTGGCAGCAATAACTTACAAGATATTATGGATCGTCTAAGAAGGAGTTTGTCTAGGTCTAGGTCTGGTTCTGAAGCCTCCAGTTCAGGAGCTAAGAACAAAGAAATTCAAGTTTTTGAAAATATTGAAAATCAGATGCTAGCTTGGAAACTACCATTCATGCACCCCTCTACTATTTTTCAATAAGGCAGTTTTACTTTTGCCTCAGACTATGTTATAAAAATTGTTTAAGAAACAGTCCCTCTCAAAGAAGGACATCAATCTTTTCAACTACCTTCTGAACATCTCATAGAAGTTCATAGGCAAAAATATAAATATTTACATTTTGGTTTTGTGCAAGTTGCGATCAAACCATTAACAAGATTAGGCTTAAACGTGTCAGCCTTAATCATGCTTAGGGACGCCAGTCATCTCATTATAGATGATTCCCTACTAGGTGTTGTTGAATCTACACTCTGTGACGAACCTATACATTTTACGTGTTTTCCAAATTTTACTGTCTCTCTCACAGATCCACACATCCTACATACACTCTCCCTTACTGTTCAAACCAGTGGTTACCACACAAAAGAAGGTAGAGAGCAAGTAGCTCTCATTTACAGAGTCTGCTATAAAGCCATGAATACTGTTTTCCCAAGAACTAAACAGATTCAGGCACGAAGAGGTGAGACCACTCTTCTCACCACAAACCTTAGAAAGGCAACCATTAATGTTCCAAAAACAATACAGTGGAGTCAAGTTACTCTACCAGAACGATGGAAGCTTGAGGCCATTACACCTCCTTTCAGAGAAGAACCAAGAACCATTGAAAATATTATCCAATATGAAGATGGTGATGCAGTTATCAACTTCTCAGAAAGAAGGAAGGTAAAAATAGAGTTCGAAGGATCTTCCCAGAGAACATCTACATCCTCAGTTCCTCAAAATGAACAGCCAGTTTGTGTTGTTACAGATCTTAAAAGATCTAGTGACGGAATTACACAACCTCAATACAAGGTTGAAGTCCCTGAATCAGCAGAAGGCAGCAAAAAGGCTACCTCGTCGACCTTCTCAGATATGGGGTACAATTATTCAATCGGGGTTATATCTAAACCCAACACTCTTAAAGAGTCAAAGTTCTTCGATGAAAGATACCAGTATCAAAGAGCATGGTATAATACTAGGCTAAGTAAAGAAACTCAAAGTTTCTATGCAGATAGATTTGAAGAATGGTTGGAAAAAACCAAGAGCAAAGCCGACTTCTTCAAATGGCTTGAAATGGTGTTCACAAAGAAAAGATTCAATTGGCCTAACTTTCAAGACCAATCTTTTCTAAACGTTCTTAGTTCAACCGTTCAAGGATACAAAACATATAAAGGCGATATTGTTAAAGCCAAGTATCCTCCGGATTGCACCGACTTCTTTCATCAATGAATGATGATCTATGTCGATACTTTGAGGGCATCCTCATTCCGTGGATATCATTCAATCTTTGAAGGAATCCTTCAGTGAGCATAGTTGTGGCATGAGATATGAGTTGACCCGAGAGCTTTTTAGTAGGAGACTAGAGAAGGGAGGTGACGTTAACCAGCATTGCCTTATGATGATTTACTTGGTGACTCAGCTAGAGGCATATGGTTACGTCATGGATCCTCAACTTTAGATTAACCTGATCTTGTAGTCTTTGTCATCAAGTGATACTGGATTTCCATGTGCATAGAATTGAGTGCACACTGTCTGAGCTGCCTGATATTCTGATTAGTTGGCAGAGACTTGGTTTGGATATGGTGCCTACTTCTCATGTTGACTCTTCTCCTTTTGTGGCTGTACCTAGTCACAATAGAGAAGGAGGAGGAGGAGACACGGGAGGAACCGGGCCGCTTGATTCTTACTAGGAGATCTATCTTCAGGAGGGGATTTCTGACTGAGTGCAGAGCCAAAGTTATGGACTTCTTTTATGATTTAGTTGTTTTGAGGATCGGCTTGGTATGCGATCTTGTTTTGAAAAATGATTGTATAAATGTTTGGTTTAGTTTGAAGTTTCTGTTTCTTTTCCTTTTAGATGAAAAATAGTGGTGACTATTTGATCCAATCTTATCTTACTAAGGAAATTTTGGATTTGTCCTCAGTAAGAAAGGATTAGCATTTTGTACAAAGTTTCATTATAGTAATGAAATCTTTGGAATGCATATCAAAAGGAGAATGTCTTAAAATGAATAACCGCATAAACATTCATATTTCATAACGTAGCATTTATGAAATGGCTAATATCTAAATAATGCCTAAATTTAGATAAATGAAGTAAAAATAAAAAAATAAAAATTTGAGGTGCTCAAGAGTTAGAGACTTGTACAAATAAAGAGCCAAAGTCAATCTCTTTCTATCTAAAAGAGTTTGATAGATTTATTATTCTCTTGGTAAAAGAGTTTGTCCAATAGAGATAGTGGAAAGAAATGAAGTTAATCCAGAACATAGTTATCACCTTAAAGTTCCTTGAATCATCATCAAAAGAAATGTATTGACTTTAGATGAGTGATTTATCCATTTAAAGGAATTGTAGGTGATAGCAAAGTTAAGCAAAACAAAGAAAGTGGTAATAGAGTCCACTTTTTCCAAAGATGTTATTGGAAATGATGGGATGGTTTAAGAATATGTTTGGTTATAAAAGACGATTGGGGAATGCCTCTTGTATCGCCTAAGTACTTCAAACCATTTAGAGCTTGTCTTTGATATATGTACTATGACAATAATTTTATGGAAGGATAGAATTTAAACTCAAATTCATGCATAGATACTTTAATGAAAGAAACTATGATGAATGGTAAATGAGTTCTTATCCAAGAAATAATCGAAGTATAAATATTCACATTCTTAATTATTAAATGATGGAGATCGATTTCACATAAAGTAAAAACAATTTCGATATATATAAGAAGGTTAGTGGGAGCCTGTGCCCTCAACAAGTCTTATAAATTGATGAAATCTTTGGATTATGGAAAATATTAATTATCAAAGTTCTCCGAGGTCTAGTTAAATAATGTAACAATACCACAAACATAGGGTGAACTAGTTATATCTTGTAGGATCATTTCTGTGAGATACAATGTTATGATTTTTATTTTTACCTCACAGCCTGTACGCTAGGTCAAAATCTTAAAATCTTAAGATGTCGGTTTTAAGAAATGAATGGTCTCCAACCTCTGAGGCGGGGTATCTGTCTTTTCATTTAGATTGCCTTCTGACTTTAGTAAGGAAAGGGTAGCGAGAGGATCGCGTACCTTACCCTTTAGCCTTTTGTAGTCTCCTAATAATACAAAGGCACTGGATAATATGATGTAAAGGGTTGCATCGAAAAAGGATCTAAGTAGAGGTACTGATGATCTTATTGTGGTAGTAGTAATCTCCAGTTTTAACAAGGACCTAAGATCTTCAAAGTCTATGGTAATAGTGAAGTTCTTTGAGAAGAATTCACATATTGATGGAAACATTATTAGATTGTAGTTGATTTATGAGAAGACCGTAGAAGGATTGGAAAGAGTTCTGAATAGTAAGTAACTGTTATCCTGTTACTTAAGCCTATCTATACACCTAACATTATGAATGGTGTTTGGATATAGTATTTTATCAAAAAGATAAAGGTGGTTCTATTTATTGTTATCAATACTTTATTTGGTAACTACAATAAGAGCTTCTTGCACAAGCTAGAGGAACCCGATCTCATCAAGAATCCAAACATTATAATAAAGGATTTTCTCACTCTTATCGAGAATTCTTTTCTTGAAAGAAAAAGGTTTAACAGAAAGGTTCATATATATATATATTAGTTGATCCACTGATCCTATAAAGATAGTTACGATTGATCACCATCTTAGAGAAGATGAGTATATGGATACGAATGTACTATGTGTTAATCCTATGGTGGATAGCATTAGTGTGAAACCCCAAAATTCCCTTTATGTGAAATTACGTGTTTTGACTTGTTTATATGTTATATGAATTAAAGTATGATAATTATGTGATTATAACTCCTATTACATGCTATGTGAGCATTCATGAAATTTTCATAAAAATATGCATTGAAAATTTTATCATTGATTTTTGTGAATAGTGTTTGAAGCACACGTCCGCTAGAATTTTGAAACTGGTCTTTTAAACGTTTTAAAACCTAGTCCTTGGTTATTAATAGACCCGTGTTTGATAAAAAACTAATTCTAAAATGAATTAGGAATTTAAATGGATTTTACGTCTTCTTTTGCAAAAATTGAGTTTTTACCCTAGTTGTATGTATATGTATGCATATAAAAATTGTTGTCAACTAAATTAAGTGTACTAAATATAGTATTTATAGTAGTTTATATATATATAAGCAAAATTGTAACACCCCGATCCCTCACGAGACCGGGAATTCTATCGATCAAACTAAACTCAACCCAATTCCCAACCCGGGCACAAAATTTAGGGAAAACGGACAGAGTTTTCCCTGTTTATAAGATGAACAGTTTACCTGCACACAGAATATAAATGGACCAGTACCACGTCCAAACATTCATAATTCCTCAAGGCCATCCAAGCCTTGGTACTCATCAAATATACACAACAAATATGCATTCACGAGTTCCATGACTATCCTAACTCTTTTCCTTTAGACAATTACATTCATGCTCTGAATTTTTTTTTTTGTTAATTCAATGGTAGTATATTAAAATGAAAATAAAAGTACATCAAGGTACAATCAAAGTACAAAAAAGTTCATGAACAAAATGAAAACAAAAAAAATTGTAAAAAGCCAACATTGAATCAGGCAAAATCGTAAATCCCCCACTCAAACAAAGTTCGTCTGTTGAGATTGGAGGGAGCAAATTTTCGACCCATGATGATCTTCGATGTGACATCACTACGAATGTTGTTGAAAATGTGTTCCTCAGTGTAGGATTCCTCGTTGAACAATCGTCGATTTCTTTCCATCCAAATGTGATAAATTGCTGCACAAAGGAAAGTTCTGAAAATTTGTGTCTTTGCATCATAGTTCTTGTGTTGGATAGTATGTGAGATGTCCATGAAGCTCGAAAGAGTATAAAGTGTTTGATCAAGAGAGAGAGCAAGTAGACCTCGTTGCCAAATTCTTTTAGTGAAAGAGCATTCAAAGAAAAGATGCTCATTTGTTTCACATCCCATGTAGCAAAGAATGCAATTAGAATTGTTTTGAATGCCCCAAGAGACGAGTCTTTGAAGAGTGGCTAGTTTATTCTGAAAAGCCAGCCAGGAGATGAAACTGTGCTTCGGAATGCAGTTTTGGAACCAAACAAGTTTATACCAATGAATTTTCACTCTAATTTCCCTTATTCTGTTCCAAGTTTTCTTGAATGAGAAAATCCCATTATTGCAATGAGCCCAATGAAAAGTGTCACCTGAGTTATTTGGCACCAACTCATTGGGAAAAAGACGAGCAAGAGAAGGGGGATGATGAGGCCATATCCAATTGTTATTATGAATAATCTCACCAACTCTAGCATTGATAGGAGGATAAGAAACATCAATACCGAACTCATTAAACAAGTTACCTGAGGGGTGCCAATTATCATGCCAGAAATAAGTCTGACTACCATCCCCAATGTGATGGGTAATGAATCTCTTTGCTTTGTTCCTGACTTGAAGGATTTTCCTCCACGTCCAGCTAGTGTATTGGGGAATTTTGATAGTCCAAATGCATTTGTCACTGATATAATTAGACCAAACCCAAGAGCCCCAAAGAGAGTCACGCATTGAGTAACACCGCCAAAAGAGCTTAAGAAGAGCAGTTTGATTGATTTCCTCTATGCTTCTAATACCAAGTCCACCTTCATCAATCGGCTTACAAATACGTTCCCAAGCAATTTTAGGTCCACTGTCCCTCCATAAGAATGCTTTGAACTTACTTTCAATGACTGAGATGACACCTTTGGGAATAAACAGTGCACTGATCCAGTGAGAGTACAAGCTTGATAAGATTGATTTGATCAATTGAAGTCTACCTGCAAAAGAAAGCCATCTATTTGCCCAATTATCAATCCGCTTTGAAATTTTGTCAATGAGAGCCTGGCAATCAGATTTACGGAGTCTTCCAGAAATAAGAGGAATCCCTAAATATCGAACAGGCAATTCACCTTCCTCAAATCCAAGATTAGCATTGATAAGGTTAATTGTATTTGGATTGCAGCTACCAAAGAAAATTTGACTCTTATCAAGATTATACCTCAATCCAGAAAAATTGTGAAATTTATCAAGTGTCTGAATAATGCCTTTGACAGAATGAAGATTTGCTTTACAAAAAATCAAAAGATCATCCGCAAAACAGAGATGATTTAACTTGATTTTGGCACATTTGGGATGAAACTGAAAATCACCAGCAGTATGAAGCTTATTAAGCATCCCCGTGAGAATTTCCATGGCAATGACAAAAAGATAGGGTGAGAGTGGGTCACCTTGTCGGACTCCTTTAGTACCAGGGAAGTAACCTTCAAGACTTCCATTAATAGCGATAGAGAATCTGGTTGTTGAGATGCATTCAAGGATCCATTTCACAAAGATATCCGGGAATCCAAAAGCCTTAAGAGAAAGAGCAAGGAAATCCCAGTTCACAGTATCAAATGCTTTCATGAGGTCAACCTTCATTGTGCATCTAAGAGTAAGATTTTTCCTGCAATAGCTTCTAACGAGATCCTGGACAATAAGAATATTCTCAAAGATATAGCTTCTAACGAGATCCTGGACAATAAGAATATTCTCAAAGATAGATCTGTTCTCAACAAAAGCAGATTGATTAACATGGTGATTTTTCAAGCATGCCAATTGATATTCAAAGTTCTGTTGGGCATGCTCAAATTGCTTCTACCGAGATTCCAGCTGGTCAATTTCAAAATGAGCCAAAAAGTCCAACTATCGGCGCCCATTTGACCCCACGTGCCCATGGTCATTCACATGGTGATTTTGCAAATATTCCATCAGACAATGGAATTAACTCTACCCCACCAGTGCAATTTTCAAATCAGCCACATTCTGTTCAAATTTCTAGTGGAAAACAAGTGGAGATTAATTTTCAAAGCACAACACAAAGTGACGTTCAGCAAAGTAATATGCACTTGGATATTGTGCACAATAGCCAACATGCTGGAAAGGTCCATGTGAATCTCGAAAATCATCTTGGGGACAATCCCGTGGGCCCTCACACCAATTTCCAGCAGCAAATGATTCCTCACGTGGAAGCCAATTCCATAGCTGATTACATGAACGTGAATGGTTTGTGGAAAGCAATCTGAATTCCATTTCACATGGAGACAAAACTCAAGTTGGTGGCCCACTCTCCACTAATGCACATGGAGGACTTGCAAATAACTCAAACAACAATCAGCACATTGCCGTGGAAATTCAAAGTAATCATGCTCCAAGTCTAGGTGGCGGTCAACAAAGCATTAAAGGCAATTTCAGCTCACATGATTCAGTTATACAAGCTGGCCAATTAGGTGAGAAGACTGGCGTGGGGAACATTGAAAATCAGGTGACCCTACTGTCACATGGAGTTGACGCCAATTCTTCACATTATCCACCTGCTCATGGACCCGCTCCCATTGGTTCAGCGTTTGAAAACGGTCAACAAAGCAACAGGGACATCTCATCTTCACATTTCCTTCATCAAAATACTTCGCAAACTGACATCCATAACCTTGGCTCAGTAGGCGACCCTTTTGGCAAAAATTCACCAACGCCGTTCAACAATGGCCTCTTTGCTGAATTGCAAAAAGAGTTTCCTCCTCTTCAGAATGCTTCAACTAAACCAACTGACTCTACAATGGATAGAGGTTCCAATTACCGCTCTGCTTGGGGTCAAAATGCGTCTAATGGCAATAATCTTGTTACCAATAATTGGCAAGGGCACTTTCTGGGTGAGTTAAATAACTCACTCAAATTGAATTACGTTGATGGGTTCAAAATCAAGGATGGGAGAAAAATTGCTGTTCCACCAGCAAATGTTTTCCAGGAAGGATCGATACATTGGAATTGCTGTCTTATTGGTCAATTCATAGGCAAACCACCCCCTTTTTTCTTAATTAGAAGAATGGTTGACACTCAATGGAAGAAATTTGGTCATGTTGATATTCAATCCAATGAGTATGGGTTGTTTGTTTTCCGTTTTGAATCTCAAGAATTTTGTGATCGTGTGATGCAAGAGCTTTGGCATGTTCACCATCACTCCCTTCTCCTTAGACATTGGGAAACCGGTCTCCAACTCATCAAGCTCAACTGCGAAAGAGTGCCTATCTGGTTAAAATTGAGAAATGTCCCCCTTGACTTACTTACCAAAGATGGTCTCAGCTTCGTTTCTAGCACAATTGGCATCCCTCTTCAGATGGATTCAAAAACTGCATCCCGCTCACATCTCGGCTATGCAAGAGTTTGTGTTGAAATGAACATTCTGAAAGATCTCCCGGATAGGACCTTTGTTGAGCTCCTTAATGGTGAAGAGGCTGAGATTCTAATCGAATATGATTGGAAACCACCTAAATGTACTTTTTGTAATGTTGCAGGTCACGACACTTCTAATTGTCCTAATTCACAGGAAGATAGAGATGATAAAATACCAGCTGACCCTAAACCGGAATGGAATGAGGCTGGGAAAAAGAATAGGAGAAGGCGTGGTGCTTCACGTCGTAATGAGAATCTGGTTAGCAATAACAGATTTAATGCTCTTGACATTGATGATGTTCATGGTGATCAAATTGATGCCCGTGAGTTAAATTTTAATAAGTCCATGATTGTTGAGAATCAAACTGTAGGCACTGGTGTTTTCCACAAAAATATCAATGTTCGAAAGGTCAACATCCCTAACCGGGTTAATGTACATCAGCCTACTTCACATATTTCGGTCACCCCGTACCCATCTCAAGGTTCTAAGGATAAGGTAACTACGCACAATATTGGCAAAGCCATCTCTACCGTTCATGTTGTTGACAACTCTTTCAACAATGCCTCTACTTCCAAGGCATCAACTTCTTTCGATTACACTAAGGCAGTCCAAGGAATTTTTAATGGAAGGCCCCCTGATCAGAAAGCTCATTAAGGAGAAGGAGATTTGTTTTTCTTTGATCCTTTTGTGTTTTTGGTTTTCTTGTCTGTTGTTCTTTCAATCCTTGTTGGACTGATTCTTTTCTGATTACCTGTCTTGATCTTGTTTTGACGCTGTTTGTCAACATTCATGTACTTGTACCATCTCCTTTGGATTTCAATAAATTTTCACTGAATTAACAAAAAAAAAAAAAAAAAAAAGCAGATTGATTATGAGAAATAATGTGAGGCAAGCAGCTCTTCATGCGATTGGCAATAATCTTAGAGATACACTTGTAGATTGTATTACAACAAGAGATAGGTCTAAAATCTTTGACCATTGAAGGGGATTCAACTTTAGGAACCAGAGCAATAATAGTTGAGTTGAGTTCCTTCAAAATAGAAGAAGAGCGAAAGAAAGAAAGAATAGCCTCAATAACATCATTACCCACAATGTGCCAGGCAACCTTGTAGAAATGGGAAGTGAACCCATCAGGACCAGGGCTCTTGTAGCTGTTGAGTGAGAACATAACCTGTTTAATCTCATCAGCGGTTACAGGAGCTGATAACATACTAGCAACTTCCATTGAGATAGTTTTAGAAACAAAAGGCTGAATGTCCTCCAATGTAACAGCAGGTTGACTCTGAGAAGGACCAAGAAGGTGAATATAAAAATTAACAATTTCATCACGCACCTCAATTTCATTCATTGTCTCCCTGCCATCAGAACACTTCAATTTTGTGATAAGGTTGCGTGCTTGTCTTCCACGAATAATCTTGTGGAAATAAGCAGTGTTAGAGTCACCATCCCGAAGCCATTGAATTCTTGATTTTTGCTGAAGAATCTTGTCCTGAGCCTTAGAAAGAGAATCCATCTCACTGAGAAGATATTTTTCCCGACTGAAAGTTTGTTCATCAATATTACCACAAAGGATGGAATATTGGATTGAGCTGATTTCCTCGTGGAGGCTTTGAATCCTAGCTGGGATGTTGGAGAAGAAAGAAGCATTGAAACCTTTAAGAGCTTGCTTAAGAGCTTTCTGTTTCTGAACAAGTCTGTACATTGGGGAACCTGCAATAAAGAAATTCCAGTTCCGTTCGACAACTTGTAGAAAAAGATCATGAGATGTCCAAGCATTGAAAAATTTAAAAGCTTTAGGCCTTGAGCTTCTTGGAAGATCAGTGTAAAGAATAAGAGGACAATGATCAGAGAGTCCTGGCATTTCAATATGGAGCTTAGAATGGTTGAACTGCTTCATCCATTCTGCATTCACAAGTGCACGATCAAGTTTGCTGGCCTTGAAGTGTGAGGAAGTGCTTTTGGTGCTCCAAGTATAAAGAGGGCCATTGCTGGGATGATCAATGAGGTTAGCTTGACAGATACAATTCTTGAAGTCAAGAGCAGAACTAGGGAGATTTTGAGATGATCTTTCATCCTGGAAAAGTGTTTCATTGAAATCTCCTAAGATGCACCATGGCCGAGTAGCACAAGTTGAACTCCAAGCAACAATCTTGGACCAGAGGAATTTCCTGTTGATTGCAAGATTGTCTCCATAAACAAAAGAGGCAAAGACTTGCGTATTGTTCACTCTAGATGTAATCAGACATAAAATAGCTTGGTCAATAGAGTCAATATGAGTAATATCAAATAGGCTTTTGTTCCAGAAAATCCAGATTCGACCAGAAGGGCTAGAGCTGTAGTCATTCATGCTCTGAATTTAAACTAAACTAACCTATTACGTAAAATTGGTTATCATTGCACTCTAATTATTTAAACTTAAATTACATTCCTTTATACAATGAATACATACAATTGACACGTTGACTCCCAAGCAAGATCAAGCATCACAAACATGAACATTCCTTCTAACACTGCCATACCTAAAATGTGGTGGTGAGGAATGAGTATACAAAACAAGTATACTCAGTGAGGGCGGAACAGATATTGAGGTGGAGATAGAAGAAGATCATGCAATGCAAATAGGAACAGTTAGGCAGTATAACCAATAAAGGAATACAACAATATAAACATTTAAAATCAATAAAGGAAACAATCAAGGAAAGCATTAACATAACCAACCAAAGCATTAAAATCATTACGGTTCACTCATATGAGCAATTTACCAATTCACAAGCAATGTATTGATCCCAAGCTTGATGTTGACAACGATGACAATAAATGCGCATCTACCTTATAACATCAACTGGGTGTACTCCGGATGTACCCCAACATATCTATGACCCAAATCTCCCAGGGTAGCTGATGAGGACATCAAGGCTACTAGGAATGTTCCAGGTCCAGTGCAAGTTCTAGTTGGTCCAGTGACAAGAGCTCGCGTTAAAAGGTTCAAGGGAGAGTTGAATGAGGTTCAAAAAGTTCTACAACAGGAGGAAAGTGTGTTGGCTAGTAGGGATGAACAAAGGCTGGTTTTACTCCTCCAAGTTGATCCACAAGAAAGCTAAGATCCAGCCATACACGCCCACATTCAATGAATCATTTAGAAGTCCACATTCAATGAACCAATTGGGCGTCCACATTCATTGAACCATCTGGGCGAATTTTCCAGCAAAGATTCAAATCAAGATTCTATTTTCAAGTTTCAAGAACTTCAAGATTCTTCAAGAAGTTTTAAGAAGATTTGAAGATTTAGTCAAGATTTGATTTCTTTGTAATTATATCCTAGTTTTAGTTAATTCTCTATAGACGAATGTTCACACTAGGAAAAAGACTTTCTTGGGCTGCAAGATTAGGTGTTCACACTTGGAAGGAGTTTTTCTTGGGCTGCAGGTTTGTTTTTTTTTTTTGCTGGGTTAGCAAGAATGGATTTTATAAAAGATGAATAGAGATTACAGGGAATATACAAGACCGTAGGCAATCAAACATGCGTGAATAAATCACCACATGAAACAGAAGGTAAAAATAACAAATTGCACACAGGCAACAATAAAATAAAGCAAAGTTGCACGCAGGCAATACTTTAGGAAAGTAATCCAAACGAAAAGAAAAACTAAGTAAAAATAAAGCAAAGTTGCACACAGGCAATACTTTAGGAAAGTAATCCAAATCAATAGATGCAATGATTTCTTCCTCAGGAGATGGAAACATAAATAATCCAAGAAAAAGATTATGTAAGGAAGATATCCATTGAAGCACGAGACACAAAGTGGCGATTGAAAGATGAGTCCCTGAAACCACTTCCAACTTTTGTCTTTGTCAGTACTTCTTCTTTAATGTTGGAAAGGATTTCTTCTTCAGTAGCAGCAGTATTCTCGAAAAGTCTGTTGTTCCTTTCTCTCCAAATATGGTAAATAGAAGCACAGAAGAGCAATGGGAACATGTATTCCCTGATGTTTCCTTTACCTACAAAAGATTGATGAAGCATTATAATATCAGAAAAATAATACATATTAGCATCAATATAAAGTAACTGCAAACCTCCCTTCCAGATTCTTTTTGTGAAGCAGCATTCAAAGAATAAGTGATCCCGGGTTTCTGGGCCTTGATGACAGAAAATGCAATGAGCATGGGAGATAGTGCCCCAACAAAGAAGGCAGTAGCGAGTAGGAAGGCGATCCAGGCAAGCAAGCCAAGCAATGAAACTGTGACGGGGAAAGTTGCGAGTGAACCAAGTGATGGAAGACCAATTAACAAAAGGACCTCTATCTCTGATAAAGTCCCATGCTTTACGAAATAAGAAGGAGCTACCAGTTGTAAGCTTCCAAGTAAACGTATCAGGACAATCAGGATTGGTAGTGGGAAGATAGGTGGAAGGGTCAAGACTAGCAATATCAGGAGGGTGAAAAGGCCAGTTCCAATTATTATTGATAAACACATCTGAAACTTTTGCATTCCAAGAAGGGTAGAACACATCAATCCCAAATAAATCGGAGAGGACTCCACAGGGATGCCAGTTATCATGCCAAAAGAAAGTGTTGTTGCCATTACCAATTTTGTGAGAAATAAGCTCTTTGACAACTGGTCTCAACTGAAGAAGTTTTCTCCAAGTCCAGCTGGTGTCAGCGGGAATACTCATAGTCCAAATGCATTTGTCTTTGATGTGATTGTTCCAAACCCAACGACTCCAGATAGTGCCTCTTATAGAGTACATCCTCCAAAACAACTTCATAAAAGCAGCACAATTGACTTCATCAAGGGATCTAAGACCGAGACCACCTTCATTGAAAGGCTTGCATATCTTGTTCCAAGCAACTTTAGGGCCAGTACTTCTCCAAAGGAAAGCAACAAATTTTCTCTCAATCTCAACAAGAATGCTTTTAGGGATAAGGAGAACCGAAGCCCAAAAGAGGTGCAAGTGGTTGAGAACAGACTTGATGAGTTGAAGCCTTCCAGCAAAAGTGAGCCAGTTATGGGTCCAATGATCAATTCTATTCGAGATTTTATCAAGCAAATTTTGACAATCTTGCTTTCTCAGCATGCCAGAGATAAGAGGGACCCCTAGATAACGGACAGGGAGTTTGCCTTCTTTGAATCCCAAAAGACATTCATGGATTGCCTAAGAGCAAATGAACCTCCTCCAAAAAAAACTTCACTCTTGTCCGGATTAAACTGGAGACCAGAAAGACGATGAAAGGTGTTGAGAGTGTTGATAAAGTCTTGAATTGTAGCGAGCTCAGCTTTACAGAAAAGGAGGAGATCATCAGCAAAGCAGAGATGGTTGAGCTTCATCATTGAGCAATGAGGGTGAAAGCCAAAGTTGCTTTTCAAGGTCAAGATATTAAGCATGCATGTAAGAACCTCCATGGCGATGACAAAAAGATATGGTGAGATAGGGTCCCCTTGTCTGACACCATTTGTACCGTTAAAATACCCCTCAAGACTACCATTGATTGAGACAGAGAACCGAGGAGAAGAAATACAAGCACTGATCCAGCTGATGAAGACATTGGGAAAACCAAAGGCTTGCAAAGTCAGAAGAACAAAATCCCAACGGAGAGAGTCAAAAGCCTTTAAAAGGTCAACCTTGAGAGCACATCTAGGAGTTGGATTCTTCCTGTTATAGCGCCTCACAATATCTTGAGCAATCAGAATATTCTCCGAAATAAGTCTCTTTTCAACAAATGCAGATTGGTTCCCGGAGATGATAAGAGGCAGGAAGCGTTTGATACGATTGGCCAAAATCTTAGTGATGCACTTGTAGATGGTGTTGCAGCATGAAATGGGCCTGAAATCCTTAACCATACAAGGGTTTGCAACTTTAGGAACCAGAGCAATAAATGTAGAGTTGACTTCTTTAAGGAGAGAGGAAGATTGAAAGAAAGACTGAACAGCAGAAATGACGTCTCCTCCGACAATGGTCCAAGCAGTTTTATAAAAGTGGGACGTGAAGCCATCTGGTCCCGGGCTTTTACTTCCATTTAAACTAAACATAGTAGCTTTGATTTCATCAGCAGTAACTGGCAATGAAAGATCAGTGGCAAACTCAGAGGGGATGGTTTTCTGCACAATGGACTTGATGTCATCCAGGCTGAAACATTCCCCGTGCACATCAGATGAGCCAAGTGAGTTAGTGAAAAAATTAAGATTTTCATTTTTTACCTCATCATCCCTGGTGAGAACATTTCCATTGTCGTCCACAAGTCTAGAAATGGTGTTCCTGGAAAACCGGCTTTTGATAGCTTTGTGGAAGAATGCAGTATTTGAATCCCCATCCTTAATCCATTGAATTCTAGATTTTTGGAGAAGAATTGAATCAAATGAATTTGAGAGGGATTCAAGTTCCAGGCCAAGAGCATTTCCCTGAATAATATCATCTGTGGTTGCTGTACCTGAAAGCATTGCCTGTTGGAAGAAAGCAAGTTTTTCTTTGACAGAGAAAATTTGATCAGCAAGATTAGAGAAATACAACTGGTTAAAACTTTTAAGCGCTAACTTGAGCTTTTTCTATTTCTAAACAAGTCTAAACATGGGGGAACCGATAATGGGGCAATCCCAAACCTCCCGAACAGTATCAAGGAATTTATCATGACCAGTCCAAGCACTAAAAAACTTAAAGGGATTGGGTTTGGGGAGAACAGGAATGGAGGTGTAAAGGACCAGGGGGCCATGATCAGAGGGACCGGGGTTCTCAATATGGACAGTAGAGTGATCAAACATGTCAAACCAAAGCTGATTAACAAGGACCCTATCAAGTTTAGAGGCTTTAAAATTATCCCCCGAGCTTTTGTTGCTCCAAGTGAAGAAAGAGCCTGAACTAGGGTGGTCATAAAGAGAAGCTGATGAAAGACAATTTCTGAAATCAACAAGGGAAGAAGACTGGGAGCAATTTTCAGTTCTGTCTTCAACTTCAAGAATCTCATTAAAATCACGTAAAACACACCAGGGGAGTGAATGAGCATTCCAATGAGATATTCTAGACCAAAGACTCCTTCTTTCGGAAACAGTATTCCTGCCATAAACAAAGGTAGCCAAGAGAGACGAATCATCAATAAGGGAGTGAACCTTGCAGTGGATGGCTTGATCCATGGAGTCAAGTTTAATGAGATGAGCCCTGCGTAAATTCCAAAAAATCCAAATACGACTAAAGTGATAGGAATCATGGTTATGAATGAAACCAAATTGTTGTAAACGATTACCAATGACTGAGTTAGCTTTAAAACTTTTAACTTTGGTTTCAAGAATGCCAAAAACATCAATAGAGTGTTTATTTACAAAATGTAAAACTTTTTTCTGTTTGAAGGGTTTATGGAAACCCCTTATGTTCCAAGAGCAAAAAATCATAAAAAATGGGAAGGGGTAGCAAGAATGCCCGGAGGGACTCCTGTAGGGGGCAAAGGAGTCTTACCATCCACCAAAGATTTAACAACTAATGAGAGATCACTAGGAGTTGAGGTATTCAAGGGATCTTCAATGATCTTATCACCACCCACATTTTGGAGAGGGTTGAATTTATTCATGCTTGGGTTGGGAGGGGAGAAAGGTTTAGGAGGTAAGCGAGAAGTTGAGGGGAGGGAAGAGGGGGTGAAAGAGCTTGGGGTAGGAGAAGCCCTTTTTGGGGATGGGCCGCAGGTATTAGAAGGGGGACAAAGGTACTGTCAACGGTTGAGGTTGCAATTAGGTTTTCACCAGTTTTCGGATTCATAGGGTTTCTTTCGGGAGATCGTTTCTGACTTGAGTTTCAAATTCAGGTATTGTAGCTTGGTACCTCCTAGGAGCATACTGATTACCCTTTCGGGAGACAGATTTCCATTCATCATTCTTTTGTTGCGGCTTTTTCGGACCATCAGCCACATGTTCGTTGACAGGTTGCTTAGGACAGTTGTTATTGTTGTGACCAACAACATTACATTGGGTACATCTTGAAGGTTTCCAATCGTATTCAATATCAATCTTCACACGTTGGCCGTACCTATTATAAGCCCAGGTATGATCTGGTAGGTCTTTGCTGATATCCATTTCGATGCAAACTCTAGCATACCCGAGGTGAGCTTTAGCCTCAGTCTTAGCATCCATTTGCAGAGGAAACCAATGGTGCTGCCAATATTACTGAAGCCTTGTTGCGACCAAAGGTCAAGTGGGACATTTTTAAATTTCAACCAAATGGGAACTTTTTCGCAGGTTAGATTGACCAGCTGAGTAGAGGAGACCATCGTCGGAGAAGGAGAGAGCGATGATTGACGTGCCATAGTTCTTGCTACTCAATGACATTTTCATTTTCAAAACGAAAGACAAATAGATCATTGTCAGTTCGTTTGACATCAATGTTGCCAAACTTCTTCCATTGAATGGCCAGGAATTTCTCGATCAGAAAGAAAGGAGAAGGCCTATCAATGAACCGGCCGATGAGGCATCAATTCCAGTAATGATCATTTTCTTCATAGACATCAATAGGCGGGGCAGCAATTTTCATTGCAAGTTCCTCACAATCTTCACATTCCTCAAAGCTAAGTTTGAGGTTATTCTTGAGGTTACCAACAAAAATGCTCTTCCAGTTTGAGATAACATTTGTACCAACAGCATGCTTGTATGATAGCAGACCACTGTTGGAGCTAGGGTCCATAGCATTCTGATCATGAATCAAAGGAGCATTAATTTTTCTGCCAGGTGCACGTAGAGGAGGAAAGTTCGTGTCCAGAGGGAGAGGTTGGGAAAATGAAGTGTTTGTGAATTGTGAATGCAAGGGATAGGGATGGAGGGAACTGGAATGAGTGTGATGAGGTAGAGTGGTGACATTAGGGTCCAGATTATTCGAATTTTGGCCAGCTTGGCCAGGAATATACGAATAATTTGGCAAAGTGTCCACATGCACATTGAGGCTTGAACTGACTGAATGTTCCGACAAAACATTTGAACCATGCGTGACATGTGCAGTGGTAGTAGGAGCATTCACAGTATTGGCAATAGGAATAGAATTGTTTAAGGAAAATGACGCATGGGGCGCAGAACCAATTGGAGAAGTGGGAAAGGAATTAACCATATTCTGATTTGCATATGGGGAGATAGATTGGGAGGAATTATAGGCAATAGTTGCAGCTAACAAGGGTGAGGGAGTGGAAGCATGTGCAGCATGTGCTGCATGTGCAGCATTGGCACTTGGCATAGAATAGTTTAAAGGAACGGACGCATGGGGGGCATGACCAAGTGGGGAAGTGGGAAAAGTGTGAATAAGATACTGAATTGCATTGGGGTCATGCGTAGAAAAAATAGAGGAATTATGGGCATTGGAGGCAGCCATGACGGGTGTGGGGGACAAAGGGTAGACAACTTTTTGATTATTGTCAAAAGAGGGGGACAACTTCTCAGAAAAGTTAAGGTTACTTTCTGCAGTGTTTGAAGGAAAAATGTTATTTTGTGCCGAGCAGGAGAGAGAAGAGTCTTTTCCGTTCTTGACCATCTTATTTGAATTAGGCAATTCAACGGCAAGGGAGGTGGGGTTGGCCGGTGGTGAACATGAGTGAGGAGAGAGAGGATTAATGGAGTTGGAGGAGGGACCGTGACTTACCTCATCATTGTCGTGCACTTGGTTCAAATTAACAACATTGTTATTAACTCAATCATCAGCAAACGAGTTGGCTTCATCCAAATCAGAAGATGCTTCATGTGTTTGGACATTGACTTCATGGGTCTTAGCGTTGAGATTAGCAGCATTAACATGACTAGGAGAACCGTGTAGAGCCATTTTTCTAGCATGCACCTTAGGTTGCGGAGTAGCAGGACCCGAAGAAGAGGAGTCCTCTTCCTTCTCATTAAAACGAATGTGTTTAGCATGCAGGACCTTGGAGTTTGAAGCTAAATTTGTGGTAGGTTGTTTTGGGCGATTTTTGGATTTGGTTGAAGAAGAAGAAGAAGGGGATGACTTCTTCTTCTTTTTGTTGTTTCCCATGATCCGAAGATGATTGAAGTGAGTAATGGTAGGAAGGAAAAAGGTGCGAAATGGTTATAGGTTAAAAGCTACGGCTGAATGTTTGATGGCTGAAATGGTGTTTGGATGGTGACAAATGGTGTTTGGGTGGCGGTTATAGGCAGACTGTTTGGTGGTGGATGGTGGTGGTGGTGGTGGCTGAATTTTAGAGAGAAGGGAGAGTATTTTCTCTCTCATCTCTATTCATGTTTGCAGGTTTGTTTCCTTTTGACCTAGTTACTATTCACGTTTTCCTATTTGAGCTAGGGTTTAGGAGTTCTTTTTCAAATAGGAAACTTATTTGTCTATGCCTATATAAGGCTGATTTGCATGAAATAGAAGTTAGACAATTTTGATATTAAATTTGTGAGATTATTTTTTTAAAAAAAAGTTCTCAAGAACTTTTTCGAACTTATCAAGATTATTCTTGTGGTGTTCATCCTTGACTTATCAAACGGGTTTTCCATCCTCGTTTGTGGCGTCTTCAACTATACCAAGGTTCTAGCTTTGCTAAGCATAGGGTCGCAGTTCCATCCAATCTTGAAAGGTCTTGGGGTCGTTTGCCATATTTGGTGATGGGTTGCGTCACATGTTGGCATGGTTCGTATCATATTTTGGAGAATTAGGCTACGAGGCCAAACTTTTCTGTGGGCACCACCCTCTTAGGGCCAAATTCCATTGTTTTCTATGAGTTTTAGGTGTTTTTGTGTTTTCCAACAGGTTTTCTCAACTTTTCTTATTTTTCTAGGTTTCCTTCTTCGGGTTTTTTTCAATTTTCTTTCTCTAACCTTGTTTCCAGAGTCTTAGAGGTCTGAAAAAAAAAAAAAAGTCAAATTCCAAAATAGAGTAATACGCTGCTTTAGTGCCTTCCTTTTTTTTTTTTGATAATTCAGTGAAAATTTATTGAAATCCAAAGGAGATGGTACAAGTACATGAATATTGACAAACAGCGTCAAAACAAGAACAAGACAGGTAATCATAAAAGAATTAGTCCAACAAGGACTGAAAGAACAAAAGACAAGAAAACCAAAAACACAAAAGGATCAAAAAAAAACAAATCTCCTTAATGAGCTTTCCGATCAGGGGGCCTTCCATTAAAAATGCCTTGGACTGCCTTAGTGTAATCGAAAGAAGTTGATGCCTTGGAAGTAGAGGCATTGTTGAAAGAGTTGTCAACAACATGAATGGTAGAGATGGCTTTGCCAATATAGAGATGCTAGGGATCATGTTGATCGTGTTGATAACATCTTAGGAAGCATCAAGATGAAGATTCCTGAGTTTCAAGGAAGGAGTGATCCTAAAGCCTATCTTGAGTGGGAAAAGAAGATAGAGTTGGTGTTTGATTGCCACAACTATTCTAAGTTGAAAAAGGTAAAACTTGCTGCAATTGAATTTACTGATTATGCTATTGTGTGGTGGGATCAATTGTGTATCAATAGGAGGTGGAATGGAGAACATCCTGTTGCAACTTGTCTGGTATGTATACTCATTGGACTAGCTCACTCTTTCTTCCAAAAGGCCTAATTTTGTCATTGAAGGCAAATTTCATGCTTTCTTGTGGTGCGGCGTTGGCCCGAAGGTTGCCTGGGCTAATGTTTGTAAACCAATTGATGAGGGTGGCCTTGGTATTCGGACAATTGAGGAAACAAACAAAACTGCACTTTTGAAGATTTTCTGGAGATTTTATTCATCTCGTTATTCTCTTTGGGCGAATTGGGTTTGGACTAACCACATCAAAGACAAATGCATTTGGACTCTCTCTATCCCCAAAGATTGCAGCTGGACTTGGAGAAAAATCTTGCAACTCAGATGTTTGGCTAAAATCTTCATTACTCATTGTATTGGTAATGGTATCTCTACTTTTTTCTGGCATGATAACTGGCATTTTTCAGGAAATCTTCGTACTCTTTATGGGATAGACACCTTATATCCATCTATTGATGCTAGAGTTGCTGATATCATCTATAACAACAACTGGGTTTGGCCTCATCACCCTCCTTCATTGGCAAATCTCCACCCTGGTGCTATTTTAGCTCCTAATGATGATGATGATACTTTCAATTGGGCTCATGTTTTTAATGGGAAGTTCTCTTTCAAAAAGACTTGGGAAAACATTAGAGTTAAAAGGGATAAGATTCATTGGTTTAAACTTATTTGGTTTAACAATTGCATCCCTAAACATAGTTTCATCACTTGGCTTGCAATCTTGAATAAGTTGACAACTAAGTACAGACTTGTTTCTTGGGGCATTCAAGATAATTCTAATTGTGTTTTTTGCTAGATGGGATGTGAAACAAATGAGCACTTATTTTTTGAATGTTCCTTCACTCGAAGAATCTGGAGACAGGGATTGTCGGCACTACTTCTAGCTCTATTGATATTTGGAGTTATGATTCCAAAGTCCAGATTTTCAGAACTTTTCTCTGTGCTGCTGTTTATCATATTTGGATTGAGAGAAATAGACGTATTTTCAGAGAAGAAGCCTTTACTGAAGAACAAATCTTTAAGTCTATCCAGAACGATGTCAACTCCAAAATCCTCACGAGCAAAAAATTTCAAGAACACATCTATCAATCGTGATGTTTTGGAGCGATGGGGCCTTCTGAATTACTTTAATTAGTAATTCATTTGCTTTCTTGTTTTTTGTTCTTTCTTTTTCATTGATTTTGTTTTTTGTCTTTTTTGGTTTTCCTTAGTTGTACTTGTACTTTGTTTTTTCTTTGAATAAAATTTTACTGAATTATCAAAAAAAAAAAACTTGGGATGAGATGAAGAGAGTGATAAGGAGGCGATTTGTACCCAGTCTTTACTAAAGGGACTTATACCTCATGCTGCAAGGTCTTCATCAAGGTAATAAAAGTGTGCATGATTATTACAAAGAGATGGAGATGTCTATGATTAGAGCCAATGTAGAGGAAGATCGGGAGGCGACAATGGCTAGATTTCTGAATGGGCTGAATCGGGAAATTGCTAACACCATTGAGTTGCATCATTATGTTAAGTTAGAAGATTTGGTGCATATGGCAGTTAAGGTGGAGAAGCAATTGAAGAGGGGTGGTTCACGACCAAGACCAGCCCCACAACACTCAAGTGCATCACCTTGGAGGTCGAGTTACCCAAGAAAGGAGGAGAGTTCGTCTACTTCCAAGGTCAAGCCCTAGCCCAAAACATCCACCCATGCCACGACTTCTCAAGGTAAAACAGCCCCTCCTACAACTTGTTCTAGTGATATTAAATGATTTAAATGCCAAGGATGAGGTCACATAGCTATCCAATGTCCAAACAAGAGGGCAATGGTAGTTTTGGAAAGTGGGAAGATTGAATCTGAAGATGAAACGCATTCTGATGACATGCCCATACTAGGGGACATTGAAGTAGGTGAAGAAGAGTTTGGGGCAGATTATGGAGAGATGCTTGGACTAGTGGCACGACGAGCTTTGAGCTTGCAAGCTAAAGAAGAGGAAGAAGTAGTACAACGTGAGAACATCTTTCATACTCGCTGCCACATGAAAGATAAGGTATGTAGTGTTATTATTGATGGTGGCAGTTGTACTAATGTTGCTAGTGCTTCTATGGTGGAAAAGCTAGGGCTCACAATAATTAAGCATCCACGTCCATACAAGCTGCAATGGTTGAATGATTGTGGTGAGGCTTAGGTTACAAAATAGGTTGTGGTGCCATTTCATATTGCAAAATATGAGGATGAAGTATTGTGTGATATGGTACCTATGCATGTTGGACATCTTCTCTTGGGAAGACCATGGCAATTTGATCGACGTGTGCAGCATGATGGCTTCACCAACAAGTACTCTTTCATGTTCAATCAGCGGACAATCACTCTAGTTCCAATAACACCAAAACAAGTTTATGAGGATCAAGTGAGGTTACAAAAATTGAGTGATCAAAAAGAACTTGAGGGAACAAAAGAATTTGAGTGAGCAAAAGATTGATAGTGAAAATAAAAAGGACAACGCCGAATCTGGAAAGATAGTGAAGAGAGAAAAGAATTCGGCCAAGGAAGTAAAAACAGAGGGAAAACAAAGAAATTTTTATGCAAAAGTGAGTGAGGTCAAGAGAGCTTTGATTTTAAAACGCCGATGATTGTACTCATGTTGAGGCTCTTTAAACACTGACCAACTTGATTCTGCATTGCCTAGTATTGTTGTTTCTCTCTTGCAGGATTTCGACGATGTGTTTCCCAAGGAGGTACCAAATGGCCTACCACATCTTCGAGGGATTGAACATCAGATAGATTTCATACCTGGAGCATCAATTCCAAATTGTCCACCTTATAGGAGCAATCTAGAGGAGACGAAGGAGCTTCAAAGGCAAGTCGAAGAGTTAATGGAGAAAGGGTATGTGAAAGAAAGCATGAGTCCTTGTGCAGTTCCTGTAATTTTAGTACCTAAGAAGGATGGGTCATAGAGGATGTGTGTTGATTGCCGAGCTATCAATAACATAACAGTAAAGTATAGACATCCTATTCCTCCCTTAGATGATATGTTAGATGAATTGCATGGTTCTTGTGTGTTTTCTAAAATTGATCTTAAGAGTGGATATCATCAGATAAGAATGAAAGGAGACAAATGGAAAACAACATTTAAAACTAAATATGGTTTGTATGAGTGGTTAGTCATGCCCTTTGGTGTAACTAATGCACCTAGTACTTTCATGCTCTTAATGAATCATGTTTTGCGTGCATTCATTGGTAAGTTTGTTGTTGTTTATTTTGATGATATTTTGGTTTATAGCAAGAGTTTGCATGAACATGTCTCACATTTAAATTCGGTTTTGGATGTGCTTAGAAAGGAGAAGTTATATGCTAACCTCAAAAAGTGTACTTTTTGCACCGATAAGCTTGTTTTTTCTAGGATTTGTTGTTAGTGCTAAGGGTATTGAGGTTGATGAAGAGAAGATCAAAGCCATCCAAGAGTGGCCAACCCCCTCCAGTGTAGGTGATGTTAGAAGTTTCCATGGACTTGCTGGTTTTTACCAGAGGTTCTTGAAAGATTTTAGCACCATCGCAGCACAACTCACTGAAGTTATCAAGAAGAACATTGGGTTCAAATGGGATGAAGATCAAGAGAAGGTGTTTCAGCTTATTAAATACAAGCTTACGCATGCTCCTTTACTTGCTTTACCTAACTTTACTAAAACGTTTGAAATTGAATGTGATGCCTCAGGTGTAGGTGTAGGCGTTGTTCTTATGCAGGAAGGAAGACCCCTTGCATACTTTAGTGAGAAGCTCAGTGGGGCTGCACTTAACTACCCCACTTATGACAAAGAGTTGTATGCTTTGGTTCGAGCTTTGGAGACATGGCAGCACTACTTATGGCCAAAGGAGTTTGTCATTCGTACAGATCATGAATCCTTGAAGCATTTGAAGGGTCAACACAAGCTGAACATGAGACATGCTAGGTGGGTTGAGTTCATTGAGACTTTTCCATATGTCATTCGCTATAAACAAGGTAAGGAAAATGTGGTTGCAGATGCATTGTCAAGAAGGTATGCCTTAATCTCTGCTCTTGATGCTAAATTTCTGGGTTTTGAGCATATTAAGGACCTTTATCAAGATGACCATGACTTTAGTGAAGTTTATAGGGCTAGTGAGAAATCTGCATAAGGTAAGTTTTATAGGCATGAAGGGTTTTTATTTAGAGAAAATAAGTTGTATGTGCCTAATTGTTCTTTAAGAGACTTGTTAGTTCGGGAATCCCATGGTGGTGGTTTAATGGGATACTTTGGAGTCGCTAAAACCTTAGCTATTTTACAAGAGCACTTTTATTGGCCACATATGAAAAGGGATGTTGAGAGAACTTGTGGAAGATGTGTTACTTGTAGGCAAGCGAAGTCTAGGGTTCAGCCACATGGATTGTACACCCCACTACCTATTCCTAGTTCACCTTGGATTGAGATTTCGATGGATTTTGTTTTGGGTTTACCTAGGAGTAGGCGTGGGAGGGATTCAATTTTTGTTGTTGTGGATAGATTTTATAAGATGGCTCATTTTATCCCGTGTCATAAGACTGACGATGCTTCTAATGTTGCAGATTTGTTCTTCAGGGAGATTGTTAGGTTGCATGGTATGCTTAGGACAATTGTTTCAGATCGTAGTGCTAAGTTCTTAAGTTACTTTTGGAAGACTTTGTAGGGCAAACTAGGGACAAAACTTTTGTTTTCTACAACTTGTCATCCTCAAACTGATGGTCAAACAGAAATAGTTAATAGGACTTTATCTTCATTGTTAAGGGCTATCATAAGTAAGAACATTAAAACTTGGGAGGATTGTTTACCACATGTTGAGTTTGCTTATAATCGTACTGTTCATTCTGCTACTAAGTTTTCACCTTTTGAAATTGTTTATGGTTTTAATCCTTTAACTCCTTTGGATTGATGACCTTTACTTGTTTCTGAGCATGTGAACTTAGATGGTAAGAAGAAGGCAGAATTTGTGAAACACCTCCATGAGCGAGCACGACTCAACATAGAGAGGATGACTGAGCAATATACCAAGCAAGCTAACAAGGGATGTCACAAGCTGGTCTTTGAGCCTAGAGATTGGGTGTCCCACACATGAGGATAGAAAGATTTACAACACAAAGGCGTTCTAAATTGCTACCTAGAGGAGATGGTCCTTTTCAAGTCCTGGAGCGGATCAATGACAATGCCTTCAAACTTGATTTGCCAGGTGAGTATAGTGTTAGTACTACTTTCAATGTTACTCACTTAAGTCCTTTTGATGTAGGTGACGATTTGAGGGCAAATCCTTCTCAAGATGAGGGGAATGATGAGGACATCAAGGCTGCTAGGAATGTTCCAGGTCTAGTGCAAGTGCCAGTTGGTCCAGTGACAAGAGCTCGTACTAAAAGGTTCAAGGAAGAGTTGAATAACTTGGTTCATAAAGTTTTACAACAGGAGGCAAGCATGTTGGCTAGTAGGGATGAAGAAAGGCTGGTTTTACTCCTCCAAGTTGATCCACAAGAAAGCCAAGATCCAGCCATACACATCCACATACAATGAATCATTTAGAAGTCCACATTCAATGAACCAATTGGGCATCCACATTCATTGAACCATCTGGGCGAATTTTCCAGCAAAGATTCAAGTCAAGATTCTATTTTCAAGATTCAAGAACTTCAAGATTCTTCAAGAAGTTTCAAGAAGATTCGAAGGTTTTGTCAAGATTTGATTTCTTTGTAATTCTATCCTAGTTTTAGTTAATTCTCTATGGATGAATTCAGGTGTTCACACTAGGAAAAAGACTTTCTTGGGCTGCAAGATTAGGTGTTTTTTTTTTTGTTAATTCAGTGGGAGTTTTATTGATATCCAAAGGAAGTGGTACAAGTACAAGATTGTTGACAAACAACATCAAAACAAGATCAAGGAAAGCAGAAGAGAATTAGTCCAAACAAGGACTAAAAGAACAAAAAGACAGGAAAATCTCCTTAGTGGGTTCTTCGATCAGGGGGTCTTCCGTTAAACATGCCTTGAACTACCCTAGTATAATCAAAGGAAGGTGTCGCCTTGGACGTAGACAATTTTGATATTAAATTTGTGAGATTATTTTTTAAAAAAAAAGTTCTCAAGAACTTTTTCGAACTTATCAAGATTATTCTTGTGGCATTCATCCTTGACTTATCAAACGGGTTTTCCATCCTCGTTTGTGGCATCTTCAACTATACCAAGGTTCTAACTTTGCTAAGCATAGGGTCGTGGTTCCATCCAATCCTGAAAGGTCTTGGGGTCATTTGCCATATTTGGTGATGGGTCGCGTCACATGTTGGCATGGTTCGTATTAGTAGCATCCCTAGCGAGAATGGGAATAGGACACTGAGCTAAAGCAACCCAACCCTGGTAGCCCGAGACTGCCCAGAGAGGCCCATCACTCACGCACCTACCACTATACAATGCAATACGAGAAACATGACGATAATCGAATGAGGGCACCAAAGTGTAGATTAGTAGCAATAATTGACATTCAAGCATTATAATCATTAATAGCAACAAGAACAACAGTTAAACAAGCGATAGCAATTCAAACAAGAAAAAGGGCAAATAACACTATTCAATCTCTAACTTCCAAAGGCCAGTACGAGCAAACGAGCTATAGGATTGGGAAACCATCTTCACTACCCTCACTTAGGCACTACAAGGCACGTTTCTATGGCATGAAACCTCACTTTCCCAACCGAAGCCTGAAAGTCCACCTAACGCGGTTGAACTACAACTATGCTAATCGGTCACTCAAACAATGCCACAACAGCACCAAAAGTGCCTCCATGAACTCACAAGCCAAACCCCCAACTCAATTTGACCACGGTCAACACCTGGTCAAACGGCCCCTTTACGTTTCAATGTCTAATTCTCAATTTGAACAAAGGGTAATCCATTTTTATTACATATTTAATCTTTCTATCATTAATGGAACCTAACCAAACCAAGACAACACATTTCGGATCGAAAATCCAAAAATCTAGGGTTTTACTATTCAAAAACACTATTCATTATTCTTTCCAAATTCAAATATGCAATTCTAACTATAAAAATCTCTAAATAACTAATAAGTAATGCTCTACGAACCCTAAGGAGGCCATTTCAAGCAATTATAGGCATTATAACACAATATATATCAAATCTAAAAATTTGAAACATAAATCAAATTTCAATAAAAATGCACAAAAACGTGAAAACCCTCATAAAGATTGGAGGAGAAGACCTGCAAGAACCCTAGCCACGTGATATGAACCATGCCAGCATACGACGCGACCCAACACCAAATATGGCAAACGACCCCAAGACCTTTTAGGAATGGATGGAACCGCGACCCTATGCTTAGCAAAGCTAGAACCTTGGTATAGATGAGGACGCCACAAACAAGGATGGAAATCTCGTTTGATAAGTCAAAGATGAACACCACAAGAATAATCTTGATAAGTTCGAAAAAGTTCTTGAGAACTTAAGAAGAAATAATCTCACAAATTTAATATCAAAATTGTCTTACTTTATTATCACCAAATACAGCCTTATATAGGCAATAACAAATAAGTATCCTGCTTGGAATAGGACTCCTAAACCCTAGCCCAAGTAGGAAAAATGTGAATAATAACTAGGTCAAAGAAGTAGACTTGGAGTCCAAGAAAGACTCCCATTAACTATTTACATGAATAGTAATATGAATAGTAACTAAAAAGGAAGCAAACTTGCAGCCCAAGAAAGACTCCTTTCAAGTGTGAACATCTAACTTGCAGCCCAAGAAAGACTTCTCCCTAGTGTGAACACCTGATAAACTAGAATTCAAATTAATACTAAAACTAAAACTAAGATAGAATTACAAAGAAATCAAATATTGACCAAATCTTCAAATCTTCTTGAAACTTATTGAAGAATCTTGAAGTTCTTGAATCTTGAAAATAGAATCTTGACTTGAATCTTTGCTCTAAAAATTCCCAAAATGGTTCATTGAATGTGGACGGCTAGTTCGTATCAAAGTTGTTGATCAGTTGGCTGATCTCATTAGCAGAAAAAAAATCAAAGATAAGGCCAAAGCGGTAGTAGAGGTCAAGCCCTCCACAGAGGATAAATCCTCTACACTTAATGTCTTAATGAACATGAAGCTCAACGCAGTTACATGGAAAAGGACAAGTGAGCCTTATTACTCCAGGACAACACCACCAGATCTCCTACATGAAGAGTACACTAGAGATTCTATTTTTTCCGGAGATAACATCGTAGAATGGAATATTGATGGTTACTCAGAACAAATGATCATGAACAAAGTCAAGCAAATGTTCATATTTGCACAAGCATTCAGACTGTGTGGAAAAGATTATCAAAATATCGCTAGAGCAATTGTTTCTGGTTTCTCTGGACAGCTGCAAGGTTGGTGGGATCACTACCTTAGTGAAACAGCAAAAGATCAGACCTACAGTTCCACAACCCCAGTCATTGAAAGAGGAATGCAGACGGGATTAAAACCAGATGCTGTTAACACTTTAATATATACTATCACAACAGCATTTGTAGGATCCACATTAGAAGAAAAAATAGGGGAACAGCTCTCCAACCTGAGATGTCGATCGCTTGCAGACTTCAAGTGGTATAAAGATGTTTTCCTGAGTAAGCTTTTTACACAAGATGATACTGCAGCAAGTTACTGGAAGGAAAGATTCATTGATGGTCTTCCAGCAGCATTCGCTCAAAAGCTCAGGACTCGTCTCAAAGACGAAAATGGAGGAACCATTCCATACTCCCAATATACGTTTGGCCAACTTGCAACAAAGGTGATTGCAGAAGGAATGCATCTTTGTAATGATCTAAAGCTCAAATGCCATCTTGATAGCCAGAAGCTCAAAGGCACTCTATGGGAGATTTTTGTGAACAAATGGGTTTTCAGTCTTCTACAAGAAAAAATAAGAAGTCACACCACAATCACAAATCTCACAAAAAAGAGTATGACAAAACAACCCTCTTTTCATAAAAAGAAGTATGAGAAGAAGAGGTTTACAAAGAAGCCTGACAAAGCTTCAACCTCTCACAAATGAGGAAATTCAGAAAAAGCCCCCGTTTGTTGGAAATGTGGAAAGATAGGGCATTATCAGAATAAATGTCTTGTGAAGAAGCGTATCAATGCCCTTGATCTCGATGAAGGTCTTAAAAGATCTTTATGTCATATCTTCTTTACACCATCAGACAATGAAGGAGAAGATCTAGAAGTGAACCTCATAGGTTCTTACACTTCAGATGAAGAAAACGATTCAAAATCAAATTTTGAAACAGAGATGAAAAAGACAGGCCCCGTCATCCTAACAATCCAGAAGAAAAAGGATGTTCTTGTAATTACTTTGCCTATTATTTCCTGATACCGTCGTAGATGCGGTAGGTAAAGACTTTTGAGTCTTGTTCTTTTGCTTTAAGTCACGGGAAAACTTTAAGTCTCTTTCCAATTTTCTTTCGGTGGATGATATGACATACCTGCCCCAAATGAGACATAAAGTCTTGCATATAGGCATTGCCATTAGTGTCATCTGTTTTATCATAGGGGTCCTATGAGTCTTAATACAAATCATCAGTTGCTTTTTCTTTTTTGATTTCCTTAAGGGTAGTTGTAAGGGAATCACGAAGCACCTTTTTAGGGTGGAGGATAGTAAATCCTTGAAGAGATCTTTGAGATCTGGAGGTGGGGAATCCGGAGGTAGTGCTTTATCTTTTCCCTTGATAGTTTTTCCTAGAAAGTCAAATTTACTCCACCATTTTATCATTATACGTCTGTAGAGCCAGACGTGTGAGGCTTTGAGCCCATCCATACAAACTTCTGGAATAGTTTCCAGAACATAATCCCATTAACAATCCAAGGGATCTGTTCTAATAAGACAAAATTTAGGAGGCCAATGATGCCTTCTCTAATTTCAGTAGGCAATGACTGAATAAAATCTTCATAATGTTTATGAATAAACATTGGGATGCTAGAGGGGAAAAGACCCCAAGTTTTACACCAGTTCAAGGACCATTGAGGAAATGTCTTATCAGGATCCTCAAGTCGAAACTGGATGAACCATGTATGCTTTCGTTGCCTGTTTTCGTAAATAAAAGCAAGCTCCCATGCAGACATATAATCAAAGTAATTATAAACTTTAGGATAAAATGCATAATACTTTAACCTTCTTTCAGTAAAGAGATCATTACCCCAATCTGCTGGATTGAGTATCAATCTAATTGAGATCGTGCAGTATGCCACATCTTCAGTGGATTTTGTTCTCCATGTTGGATTGAAAGTAACTGATCCTAATTCTATGATAATCTGTTAATAATAGTAAACACTTTTCTGGCCATAATGAGGAAGAATGTCTTCCCTTAATGCAATTTTTGCAATTTGATTGGGGGTCATTCTGATGTTGCTTTCTTCAGCAACGTACAATGGATGATGCCCAATGATTATGAAAGGATGTTTTCCAATGCTGTGAGGGTCGGCTCTAGCATAAGCATCTTGTGAGAGTGGACATCTTCATTCTTCATTTGAAAAGACGAGGGAACATCCTTGATCCTTTTAGGATTGGGAGATCTGTCCGCCATGAGAGTTGTGGAGAAATTCTCTAGTCAAGAAATCAAGTAGAGAGTTAGTTTCTCCTTTAATGAATTCAATATCAAAATCAAAAGTTGACAAAAGTCCTTGCCATCTAGCAAAAATCTGTTTTGAATCAAGATTTTTTACGTCTTTAATTAAAACATCTTTTGCAGATTTGCAATCGATTCTTAATAAAAACTTTTGGTTTATCAAATCGCTTTCAAATTTTGTAATGCAGAGGACCATAGCAAGAATTTCTTTTTTAATGGTCGAGTAATTCTACTGAGCTAATTTCCAAAGGCCTGAAGTGAAGTGAACCAGCTGTTCTTTTTCTTGAATCCTTTGTTAGAGGATTCTGCCATGGCCTAGTTCAGACACATCTGTCTTAACTATTTTGAAGGCTTTTGGATTTGAGAGGACAAGACAAGGAAGAACCTTGACTTTCCTTTTGATATTTTGGACTGCCTCTGTATGCTCAGATGTCCATGGCTGAGGATTCTTTTTTAGCCGCACATAGAATAACTTACAATCTTGGGATAAACTGGGATAGAAGTCTGCAACATAATTAAGACTTCCCAAAAATCTTTGCAGTTGTGTTTTCTCCTTAAGTTCATCAGGAAACTTATCTACAAACTGAATTGCTCGATCTATAGGAATGATAGACCCTTGTGTGATGTTGTGACCGAGAAATCTTATCTCTGTCTGAAAGGTTTTGACCTTTTTGGCCGAGATAGCTAATCCTGCTTGCTTAGTGGCCTGGATAAACACTTTTAAGTGTTTGATATGCTGATCGATGTTTTGAGAGTAAACAAGCACGTCGTCGATGTAGACAATAATGAATTATGAGTAAGGATTGAATATCTCATTCATTATTCTCTAAAATTTTGAAGGAGCGTTTTTTAATCCAAATGGCATGACTTTCCATTTGAAATGCCCAAAAGGTACGGTGAAAGCTGTTTTGTACCTTTCTTCTTCTTTGATCTGAATCTGCCAATATCCAGATTTCATATCAAACTTTGAGAATAGATTTGCTTTGAGCAATCTATTGAGAATATCTCTTTTGTTAGGTAGAGGATACCTAATCCATCTTAAAGCCTTATTCAAGGGCTTGTAGTTGATAACTAGCCTTGGAACTCCTTTCTCAAGCTCTGCTGTATTTTCCACGTAGAAAGCTGGACAACTCCATGGGCTATAGCTAGGTCTAAGGAGACCTTTTTTCTATAATTCAGCAATCTCTTTAGCAATTGGTCGGGCTTTTGTAGGGATTGTTCTTTCATCAATATTAGGCTCATATGGTAATTCTACCCCATGCCTCTTTCTCCCCCAAAAAGCATTTGGTGCTTCTGCACAAACTTTTTTTTTGATAAGATCATCTAGGGAGCGAATTTTTTCAATCATCTTGGGACTTTTAAGTCCTTGTTTGACCTGCTGAAAACTAATTTCCTCTTTGAGAGAAAGTAGAAAGTTTTCTTTATGAGCTATCACCTTAGAAAGTGTATCAAGGAATCTTTCATTTGGTTCATACATGAAAGGGAGTTTAAAAGGTATTCCTTGGATTTCAGCTTCAATTCCTGATTCATCAATTTCATTTGGTTCATACATGTGGCCAGTACTATTGGCTATCCTTTGCAAGTGGACTCTGTTACTGCCTCTAGGAATCATCTTCGGTATGCTCGGGTTTGCATTGAAGTTAATCTTGAGAAGCCTCTTAAGGATACTACCAAAGTGAAACTTCCCAATGGACAACTTGCTTTAGTCGATATTGAGTATGCTTGGAAGCCCCAAAGATGTAGTCATTGTAATATTATTAGTCATAGCTCCAATAATTGTCCCATTTATGTTCCGACAACCAATGATTGTGTTGATCCTCCTGTTGATCCTCCTGTTGCTGTTGTTGTGGAGCCCAAAGGCTCAGATTGGCAAATTGGTAGTAAAAAGAAGCGGAATGCAAAGCGTAACAAGAGTCGGGGTACCCAAGCCAACAACCAAACTTCAGAAGCCCAGAACAAAAATCAATATGAGATTTTGAGTTCAAATGAAAAAATGAATGTGGAAGCTACTGCTAGCAAGCTGGAAAATGATAACCATTGTGGTCAGAAAGATATTGCATTGAAAAAGATTGCCTCTTCAAAAGGCTCGGGTCCATCAAAGGAAATTAATGATCAAGTTCAAGGTAAAGGTACTTTGAAGTTTAACAATATGGAGAAAGGAGAATCCTCCAAGTATCACAGTAAGGGAAGGAAACCTTCTCTCTAAAAGGCCTTTAATGATTTCATGAAACAGAATATCCCTCCAGATTTAGAAGATGGTACTTTTGATTTTTAGAGCTAAGAGGGCTTTGGGCTCTAACGATCTTTGTGTCTTATGGGTTTTCCCTGTTTTCTTTGTAGGTTCATTGTTGGTTTCTTTGTAATTTCTTTTTTTTTGTCTTTCTCAATCTTTGATTTGTTCATTGATCGTTTTTGTACCATGTACCATGTTTTTTTTTTTTGGCAATGATATTCACTGATCTATCAAAAAAAAGAATAACATGATGGGATAACCCTGGAACCATGAGGAAAGGAAGTTTAAAACAAGTGTTTCCTTGACAAATGGCTGCATCGGAAACTTTATATTGTATCCTTAAGGGAATACTATCAGCTTGGGATAGTCCTTGACTAGTTTTCTCAAGATATTTGCCTAGAATTAAGCCTTCTCTTATGCAGTTTAGATTTGCTCCAGAGTCTATTAAGACAATGTGTTGGTCCTTAATAACCTAAAAGGACGGGGAGGGGGGGAGGGGGGAGGTGAATTAGGTTGTTAGGCAAGGTTAAGCAATTTAAAAATTCTTAATACAGAGGCAATGTCTAGTAAAGATTGATAATACTTTTTCTAAACCTGCTGAAGCTCATGGTTCTACACAGGAAGGACATGGAACCAACCTCCGCTCTGTATGGGGTCAAAATGGTACCAAAGGCGCAAATCTTATCACCAACAATTGGAAGGAGCACTTTATGGGTGAATTAAATGATTCGCTCAAATTGGACTACTTCGACAAATTCGAAATTAGGGATGGGAAAACAATTGCTAAGCCTCCAGAAAGTGTTTTCGAGGATGGAGCTCAACACTGGAATTGCTGCCTTATTGGTCAATTTATCGGTAAGCCTCCCCCATTTTCTTAATCAGAAGAATGGTTGACACTCAATGGAATAAATTTGGCCATGTCGACATTCAATCCAATGACTTTGGGCTTTATGTGTTTCGATTTGAATCACAAGCTTCTTGTGATCGGGTGATGCAAGAGCTATGGCATGTCCACCATCATCCCCTTCTCCTTAGACGCTGGGAAATGGGCCTTCAACTGATTAACATTAATTGTGATAGGGTCCCAATGTGGTTAAAACTACTTAATGTTCCACTTGATTTGCTTACCAAAGATGGTCTCAGTTATGTTTCAAGCACAATTGGTATCCCTCTTCAGATGGATTCGAAAACGGCCTCCCGCTCTCATCTTGGGTATGCAAGAGTCTGTGTTGAAATGAATATTCAAAAGGATCTTCCTGACAAAACCTTTGTTGAACTCCCTAAAGGAGGATTGGCAGAAATTGAGATTGAATATGATTGGACTCCACTCAAGTGTTCTCATTGCAATATTGTTGGACATGACACATCCTCATGTCCTAATTCTATTGAGGAGAAAGCTAATGATAACGTCACTAGTTCAAATTTGGGTTGGACTGATGCTGGTAAGAAATCGAGAAGGACACGTGGTGCTTCCCGCAAAGTGAATAAGGGTAACGCGAACAGATTTAATGCTCTCAATGCTATTGACGAAGATAATGATGAACTTTCTCTTGATCGTTCTCAGAGAAACTTTTCTAAATTTGTGAATCTCGACAATCATCAAGGTACAGGAGTTTACCATGGACAACCGAAGTCCCAAAAGAAACAGGTCACTTATTCAGCCAAGCCTTCAAATGGGAATAATGTTAGTATCCCTAAGCCTCAAAATCCTGGTAACCAAGCTCAGAAGATGTCGGTCACTTCGTTCCCACCACAAGGTTCTAAAGATAAAAATTTTACAACTGCTGCTGGCAAAGTCATTTCAAATTTCAGTTCTTCTGGCAAGGAAAATTCTGTTGCCTCAACTTCAAGAGCTAAATCCTCTTTCGACTACACTCGGGCAGTCCAAGGCATCTTCAATGGAATACCACCTGATCAAAAAACTTAATGATGATGATGTTGTTGTTGTTGTTGTTTCGTTTTGTTTGTTTGCTTCGGTCTGTGACCGATTTATTTTTTCGCTTGTCTCTTCATTGTTCTTGTTTATGACACTTGTTGTCATGCAATTTGTACTTTGATGTACTTTTTCTTTTTCTTTCAATAAAATCCCACTGAATTAACAAAAAAAAAAAAAGATTGATAATACTCTAGAAGTTCTTGTAGGCAATTTATCAAACACTTAGTGAGCATACAAGTATTTAACACTAGATGTGCAATTAGAACTTCAAGGTAGAATTTCAAATAGATATCTAATCAATTATCAAACAATTAATGTGAGCAATATCCACACAAAAGTAAATGACTTGAAAACAAAGAGAATAGAGTAAGAGAAATCAAACACGATGATTTTCAAGTGGTTCGCACTCCCGGAGGCCTAGTCCACCACCTAAGGTCTTCTTTTCCCTTAGGATTTAATAACTCTTTACTAAGATGCTTCTTCAAATGTTGGTGAAGCAAGAACCAAATACAATTACTCTTGAGTCCACAAGAGTTACACAAGCTCCTTCAAATGTAGGTGAAGCTTAACCTACTACCCTCTCTTCCTTTGAGTCCACAAAGGATTACAATACTTCTTCTCACAATGATTCTCTCAACCTATGTGAAAGAATATATTACAAAGATTATGTGATAGAATAAATGAAAATTACAACTCCTATTTGAGTTTGATATTACAATTGAAGAATAGATTTGAATGCTCAAAAATATGATAATGATAGCTCAAGATTTCTCAATAAGAATGATATGAAAGCTCTTTGAAATCAGAAAATTATGGCTTGGAGAGGTGTCTTAGAAGTTGAGAGAGCATGGCTTAAAAAGAGGGAAAGTTTAGACACAAATCGGATTTTAAGAAAATTTTTCAGATTTTCCCGTTAACCTATCCAGGCACTGAGGCATTATTCCGGGCTCCCGGAAAGAGCATGTATCGCCCAGATCAGACTTCTCTGCCAGGCGTTGCGCCTTCTATCCGGGCGACCGAAAAAGGCCAGTAACGCCCGGATGCTTTTAAAAAATGCTGAAAAGATAAATTTTGAGCCCAGAAAATTTTTCTTTAATTGCAAAACATTTGGGCACATAAAAGAGAGATTTCTTAGCATTTTTTTAACATCCCAAAATATTTTCAAAACAGTTGAAAGGTATTTTTTTAAAATGATTTCAAATACAAGAGTTTGAAATAAAAAATGTTTTTCAAGGATGAATTTGAATAAATGTTTAATCGAAAAACATTTTTGGAGAAATTATGAGCAATACAAATCATACTTAGGCAAGCGACATTTTTTAAGGACAGTACCCCTTATGTCACCACTTCTCCTTCCTTGTGACTCCCTCTTTATCAACGAGTCAATAACTTGAATTCTTTTGGGCTTGGTCTTTTATCCAAATAGCTTTCTACTCTTTGACTAAAACAAGTTGATCCAATGTTGATGTGGACTTGCTTTGTTGGAATGAAGGTCTTACCCAAAAAGAGAGTGCTAAAGCACGATTTAGATGTTTTGTTATTATCAAAATAAAGATTATAGGCTTTTCAGGCCAACAATCTCCCCCTTTTTGATGATGACAAAACATTGAAGTTAGCAAGCATGAAATAGTTGAAATTAAAGAATAAAACTTGATTTGAGGTCTCCCCCTCAATTTGAGCTTGATAAAATTTAGCTTGACCTTGAAAAGCAAACTCCCCCTGAATAAGTGTAATGACAGACACTGTTTTTATTTCATTTCAATATATACTTTTTCTATTTCAATATACTTTCTCCCCCTATTTGTCATCAACAAAGTATAGTTTCTATAGCAAATAAGCATAAGAATAAAAGCCACAGTAAGAGATAACAGGTATAAGACAAGAGATAAGCAAGGGAAATGCAAAGCATTAATGAAATGAAGCAAAGTATCCAAACAATGTTAAAAGACGAGAGAAAAAACAACTAAGGAGTTTTTGATGAAAGAAACAACTGAAAGCAAGAAAAGAATGTTTGAAGAGAAAACACATCTCAAGGCATCCACAGACTAAGGACCAATGTGGTGGTCATATAAAGCCTTCAACATCTACTCCATTCGGTCCAAACGAACATCTTGTGCATGCAGGTGTGCAAGAATTTCATCGTGTGAGGAGGAGTGAGAGGAAGACGGTCTAGCGCTTTGTCCTTGAGAATTGCCAACACCACTTCTGCCTTAACGTTCCATAGGATCTCTAAAAGTAGTGGGGTCAACATCAAGAGGTTCAAACACAAGAGGATCATCACTCGTATCATCACCAATATTGAGAACTCAAGAGTTATGGATTTTCAACTTTTGGCGAGTGAGGCTAGTGACATTGAGAAGATAGGATCTATCACTAATGGCCTCAAACTCTTGATCACGCGGAACTTCTAATGACTCAAAAAGGTAAGTTAAGGGTACCCCATAAGCAAGTTGATTTTGAGCTTGCTTGGTGTGGATGATATGGTTAATGATGATGTGTGGAAGATTGATACGTTTAGCTTCATACATCAAATACATCAACAAGGCAGTGAATTTTGGAATCGAACCATCTTTAACTTCTCGTGGAATAATGACTTCATGAAGAATGTAAAATAACAGTTTCTTTTCTGGAGTGATATCTTTAGTCTTAGGATACCTTAAGGAGCTTGTTCCCGTTCCTTCCCATAGAAATTCGTGGAGGAAAATCCTTCAAGTCAGGAACAAAGCAAAGAGATTCATTACCCATCACATTGGGGATGGTAGTCAGACTTATTTCTGGCATGATAATTGGCACCCCTCAGGTAACTTGTTTAATGAGTTCGGTATTGATGTTTCTTATCCTCCTATCAATGCTAGAGTTGGTGAGATTATTCATAATAACAATTGGATATGGCCTCATCATCCCCCTTCTCTTGCTCGTCTTTTTCCCAATGAGTTGGTGCCAAATAACTCAGGTGACACTTTTCATTGGGCTCATTGCAATAATGGGATTTTCTCATTCAAGAAAACTTGGAACAGAATAAGGGAAATTAGAGTGAAAATTCATTGGTATAAACTTGTTTGGTTCCAAAACTGCATTCCGAAGCACAGTTTCATCTCCTGGCTGGCTTTTCAGAATAAACTAGCCACTCTTCAAAGACTCGTCTCTTGGGGCATTCAAAACAATTCTAATTGCATTCTTTGCTACATGGGATGTGAAACAAATGAGCATCTTTTCTTTGAATGCTCTTTCACTAAAAGAATTTGGCAACGAGGTCTACTTGCTCTCTCTCTTGATCAAACACTTTATACTCTTTCGAGCTTCATGGACATCTCACATACTATCCAACACAAGAACTATGATGCAAAGACACAAATTTTCAGAACTTTCCTTTGTGCAGCAATTTACCACATTTGGATGGAAAGAAATCGACGATTGTTCAACGAGGAAGCCTACACTGAGGAACACATTTTCAACAACATTCGTAGTGATGTCACATCGAAGATCATCATGGGTCGAAAATTTGCTCCCTCCAATCTCAACAGACGAACTTTGTTTGAGTGGGGGATTTACGATTTTGCCTGATTCAATGTTGGCTTTTTACAATTTTTTTTGTTTTCATTTTGTTCATGAACTTTTTTGTACTTTGATTGTACCTTGATGTACTTTTATTTTCATTTTAATATACTCCCACTGAATTAACAAAAAAAAAACACCTTCTGGCATGCCTCTATAAGAATAAAGCTTTGTGCCTTGATTAGGAATCCCAAAAGCTCTAGCAACAACACTTGCAGTTAATTCCAGTTCTTTAGACTTAACTTGACTATTCAATTTCATGGTGTTGAAATCTAAGACAACATAGTAATAGAATTCTCTAATCCATGAAGTATTTCCTTTGTTTTCAAACCTTAACATAGGTAGCCACCCTTGAGCATCTAAAAGCCTATAAATTCCAGTGCCATTAAGCAAGGTAGGAGGATCTAAAGTCTTACCCCATAAGATGTTTTGTTGTGGAAAAGCATCGGGATTTACAATGATTTGAGGGCCTGATGATGAAGATTCTCATTGCTTGCGTTTCTTAGAGTCAGCCCTTGGTGGTGCCATTTGAAGTTGTAAGATTGTGAAGCTTGTTAGAAGAAAGACTTGATTGAGGAATTCTAACGAACACCTTGTATACAAGGTTTTTGAAGGATTTGGTGTTGAAGATTTTGAAAGCTTTGATGATGAAAACACAAGATTTTGATGATTAAAGAGTGTTTTGATGCAAATAATGGCGAGTGACGGTGAAGGTGTTGGTGTATAAATATGAGGGATTGAGAGAAAATTGAGTTTGTATTTGAAAATATGTGAAAAAAAGTGAGGAAAGAAGAGAGGAATTACGTTTTTCAAGATGTACGATCCGGGCGATATGCCCTTGTTCCGGGCGCCCAGATGAGGGCAGTAACGCCCAGCAGAGAACAATGTTCCAGTCGTTACACGCTTCTTTCGGTCGACTGGAAGAAGGTAGTAACGCCCGGATCACTATTTTACAAAAAAATGCAATTTTTCGCAAAGTCAAGTGACCCAAAGCATTCCTAGTTTCCTTCTAATAGCACAAAATTGATTCTCATGCAATGGTTTTGTAAAAATATCGGCCAATTGATGCAAAGAATCAACAAAAACAAGTTCAATATCTCCTTTTTGCACATGATCTCTTAAAAAATGATGACGAATTTCAATATGCTTAGTTCTAGAATGTTGAATTGGGTTTTTTGATAGACTTATAGCACTTGTATTATCACACCTGATAGGCACATGATCATATTCTAGACCAAAGTCAAGTAAAGTTTGTTTCATCCATAGAATTTGTGCAGCACAATTACCTATAGCTACATACTTGGCTTCTGCTGTTGAAAGGGCTACACTATGTTGTTTCTTGCTAGACCATGAAACTAAAGCATGTCCTAGAAATTGACAACTACCGCTAGTGCTTTTCTATCAATCTTACACCCCGCATAATCGGCATCGGAGTATCCTACAAGTTCGAAAGATGTGCCTTTAGGATAAAAGAGTCCTAGATTGATAGTACCCTTAAGGTATCTAATAATCCTTTTTACAGCATTCAAGTGTGATTCTTTCGAAGAAGATTGAAAACGAGCACACAAGCATACAGAAAACATAATATCAGGTCTTGAGGCAGTTAAATAGAGAAGGCTTCCGATCATACCTCGATATTGCTTTTCATCAATCGATTTACCTTTTTCATCTTTGTCAAGTTTGATTGACATTCCCATAGGAGTGCTCATTTCTTTTGCAGTTTCAAGCCCGAACCTTTTGATGAGTTCCTTAATGTACTTGGCTTGATTAATGAAGATCCCTTCTTTTGTTTGTTTGATTTGAAGTCCAAGGAAGAAATTTAATTCTCCCATCATGCTCATTTCAAATTCTTTATGCATACATTCGGAAAAATACTTGCAAAGGGATTCGTTAGTAGCACCAAAGATAATATCATCAACATATATTTGAACAAGCAAGATATCTTTAGCTTTTCTTTTTACAAATAATGTAGAGTCTAGTTTACCTCTAGAAAAGCCATTGTCAAGTAAATAATTACTTAATCTATCATACCATGCCCTAGGTGCTTGTTTAAGTCCATAAAGAGCTTTTTGAAGTTTGAATACATGACTTAATAAATTTGTATTTTCAAAACCGGGTGGTTGTTCAACATAAACTTCTTCTTGAAGATATCCATTTAAGAAAGCACTTTTTTTTTGTTAATTCAGTGGGATTTTATTGATAGAAAAAGAAGAAGTACATCAAAGTACAAATTGCATGACAACTGGTGTCATAAACAAGAACAATGAAGAAACAAGCGAAAATCAAATCAGTCGCAGACCGAAGCAAAAAAACTTGAAAACGGACAAAAACGAAACAACAACAACAACATCATCATTGAGTTTTTTGATCAGGTGGTCTTCCATTGAAGATGCCTTGGACTGCCCGAGTGTAGTCGAAAGAGGATTTAACTCTTGAAGTTGAGGCAACAAAATTTTCCTTGCCAGAAGAACTGAAATTTGAAATGACTTTGCTGCAGCAATTGTAAAATTTTTATCTTTAGAACCTTGTGATGGGAACGGAGTGACCGACATTTTCTGAGCTTGGTTACCAGAATTTTGAAGCTTAGGGATACTAACATTAGTCCCATTTGAAGGCTTGGCTGAATAAGTGACCTGTTTCTTTTGGGACTTCGGTTGTCCATGGTAAACTCCTGTACCTTGATGATTGTCGAGATTCTCAAATTTAGAAATGTTTCTCTGAGATCGATCAAGAGAAAGTTCATCATTATCTTCATCAATAGCATTGAGAGCATTAAATCTGTTCGCGTTACCCTTATTCTCTTTGCGGGAAGCACCACGTCTCCTTCTCGATTTCTTACCAGCATCAGTCCAACCCAAATTTGAACTAATGACATTATCATTAACTTTCTCCTCAATAGATTTAGGACATAAGGATGTGTCATGTCCAACAATGTTGCAATGAGAACACTTGAGTGGAGTCCAATCATATTCAATCTCAATTTCTGCCAATCCTCCTTTAGGGAGCTCAACAAAGGTTCTGTCTAGAAGATCCTTTTGAATATTCATTTCAACACAGACTCTTGCATACCCAAGATGAGAGCGGGAGGCCGTTTTCGAATCCATCTGAAGAGGGATACCAATTGTGCTTGAAACATAACTATGACCATCTTTGGTAAGCAAATCAAGTGGAACATTTAGTAGTTTTAACCACATTGGGACCCTATCACAACATAGGCCACGACAACAGAATGATTCTGTAAATGAGGGCAGCCAAATTCCCCCTTCACAGAAAAATTGGAAGGATTTCTTTGTTGGTAATCTTCAAAGCTCGCTCAAGCTTGACTTTTTCCCTTCTGACATCAGTGATGAAGATGGAGAACCAATTGCTTGCCCCCCCAAGGAGGTTTATGATGAAGGTAATATCCTATGGGATAATTGTCTTATTGGCCAATTTATTGGTAAACCACCTCCATTTTTTCTCATTGAGACTATGGTTAACAATCAGTGGAAAAAGTTTGGGCATGTGGATATTAAATCTACAGACAAAGGACTGTATGTGTTCAGTTTCGAGAATCCTTCCATTTGTGACGTTGTTCTGGAAGAATTATGGCATGTTAATCACAGGCCTCTTCTCTTACGCAAATGGGATCCGGATATCCAACTTGTTGACTTCAAAGCTGATAGGGTTCCAATGTGGATGAAACTCAAAAATGTTCCAATTTCGCTTTGGACAAGAGCCGGATTGAGCTATGTGGCCAGTACTATTGGCTATATTTTACAAATGGATTCTGTTACTACCTCTAGGTATCATCTTCGGTATGCTCGAGATTGCATTGAAGTTAATCTTGAGAAGCCACTTAAGGATACCACCAAAGTGAAACTTCGTAATGGCCAGATTGCTTTAGTTGATATTCAGTATGCTTGGAAGCCCCAAAGATGTAGTCACTGTAACATTATTGGTCATAGCTCCAATAACTGTCCCACCTATGTTCCGATAATCAATGTTAATGTTGATCCTCCTGTTGCTGTTGCTGTGGAATCCAAAGACTCAGAGTGGCAAAATGGTAGTAAAAAGAAGCGGAACGCAAAGCGTAACAAGAGTCGGGGTGCTCAGGTCAGCAACCAAAATTCTGAAACCCTGAGCAAAAATCAATATGAGATTTTGAGTTCAAATGAAAATGCAAATGCAGAAACTACTGCTAGCAAGCTGGAAACTGAAAACCATCGTGGTCAAAAGGAAACTGCATTGAAAAAAACTGCCTTTTCTAAAGGCCCAGGTCCATCAAAGGAAATTAATGATCGGGTTCAAGGTAAAGGTACTTTGAAGTTTAACAGTATGGAGAAAGGAGAATCCTCCAAGTATCACAATAAGGAATGGAAACCTTCTCTCTCGAAGGCATTTAATGATTACATGAAACAGAATATCCCTCCAGCCTTAGATGATGGTACTCTTGATTTTTAGAGCTTTAAGGGCTTTGGGCTCTAATGATCTTCGTGTCTTATGGGTTTTCCCTGTTTTCTTTGTAGGTTCATTGTTGGTTTCTCTGTAATTTCTTTTTGTTATCTTTCTCGATCTTTGATTTGTTCATTGATCGTTTTTTGTACCATGTACCTCGTTTTTTTTTGGCAATGATATTCACTGATCTATCAAAAAAAATGTTAATCAGTTGAAGGCCCATTTCCCAACGTCTAAGGAGAAGGGGATGATGGTGGACATGCCATAGCTCTTGCATCACCCGATCACATGAAGCTTATGATTCAAATCGAAACACATAAAGCCCAAAGTCATTGGATTGAATGTCTACATGGCCAAATTTATTCCATTGAGTGTCAACCATTCTTCTAATTAAGAAAAATGGGGGAGGCTTACCGATAAATTGACCAATAAGGCAGCAATTCCAGTGTTGAGCTACATCCTCAAAAACACTTTCTGGAGGCTTAGCAATTGTTCTCCCATCCCTAATTTCGAATTTGTCAAAGTAGTCCAATTTGAGCGAATCGTTTAATTCACCCATAAAGTGCTCCTTCCAATTGTTGGCGATAAGATTTGCGCCTTTGGTACCATTTTGACCCCAAACAGAGCGGAGGTTGGTTCCATGTCCTTCCTGTGTAGAACCATGAGCTTCAGCAGGTTTAGAAAAAGTATGCTGCAGGGAAGGAAATTCATTTTGTAAATTCGCAAAGAGCCCATTGTTGAAATGAGCTGGAAGATTTTGGCCAAATGGATCACCAACAAGATGATCAACTTCAGATGAATTGAAAGCAGCATTATTTGCGTCGACTCCATTCATTTAAGAAAGCACTTTTGACATCCATTTGATAAAGTTTGAAGTTCATAAAGCATGCATATGCTAGTAACATTCTAATGGATTCAAGTCGAGCTACCGGTGCAAAGGTTTCTTCATAGTCTATTCCTTCTTCTTGATTATACCCTTGAGCAACTAATCTAGCCTTATTTCTAGTTACATTAACGGATTCATCTAGTTTGTTTTGGAAAACCCATTTTGTACCAATAATCGGGTAATTACTAGGTCTTTCAACTAAGGTCCAAACTTGATTTCTTTCAAATTGATTAAGCTCTTCTTGCATAACAATAATCCAATCATCATCCAATAATGCTTCTTTTATATTTTTAGGTTCAATTTGAGATATAAAAGCTACATGTTCACAAAAAGTATTTAGATTGGAATGAGTTCTTACACCTTGTGATGGATCCCCAAGGATTTGATCATTTGGATGATTTTTGACAAATTTCCAACATTTTGGAAGATCTCGATTTGTTGATATGATTTGTTCATTTGAAGTTGGTTGTTCTTCCTCTATTGGAGTATCAATTTGATTGCTTGTATCAGTATTGCCTTCTTCACTTGTCGGAACTGATCAAATCAATCTTGTCCAGTATGTACTCTCACTGGATTAGTACACTTTTTATTCCTAAAGGTGTCATTTTGGATATGGAAAGAATGTTCAAAGCTTTTCTTTGGAGGGATAGTGGTCCTAAAATTGCTTGGGATCTTATTTGCAAACCAATTGATGAAGGAGGACTTGGAATCCGTAGTATTGAGGAAGCCAATAAAACTGCTCTCCTTAAGCTTTTTTGGAGGTTTTACTCAACACGGGATACTCTCTGGGCCTCATGGGTATGGTCAAACCATATCAAAGATAAATGTATTTGGACACTCACTATTCCGCAGGATATTTGTTGGACGTGGAGAAAAATGCTTCATATCACTTGGCAAAAAATTCCATTACTCATCTTATTGGTAACGGAAATTTGACACATTTCTGGCATGATAATTGGCACCCTTCAGGTAACTTGTTACATGAATTTAGTGTTGATGTTACTTTTCCTTCCATCAATGCTCGTGTTTTTTCTGATGTCATTCATGATAATAATTGGATCTGGCCTCATCATCCACCTTCTCTTGCCGATCTCAACCCCTGCAATCTTATTGATTTGGCTTCCAATACTTCGGATTCTTTTAATTAGGCACACTGTAGAAATGGTATTTTTTCTTTCAAGGACACTTGGAATGCAATTAGGAAATGTGGGCAAAAAATTCAATGGTTCAAACTTGTTTGGTTTCCTAATTGTATTCCAAAACACAGCTTCATCACTTGGCTTGCATTCCAGAACAAACTTGCTACTCGCCAAAGGCTTGTTTCTTGGGGGATTCAAGACAATTCAAACTGCATCTTCTGCTACTTGGTGTGTGAAACAAATGAGCATCTTTTCTTCGAATGTTCATTCACAAAGAGAATCTGGAATCAGGGGTTAACTGCACTCTCTATTGATCACTCTATATCTTCATTGCCAAGCATCATGGGGATTGCTACCTCTATTCAACACAAAAGTGGGGATCTTAAAACCCAGATTTTTCGAACTTACCTTTGTGCAACCATCTACAACATTTGGTTGGAACGTAACCGTAGAATTTTCAACAATGAAGCTCTTACTGAAGAACAATTATTGAACACCATTCGATATGAGGTTACTTCAAAGATCTTTCTCGGTCGTCGTTTCAACAACTCAACTCTAAACAATAGAACTCTGAACAGCTGGGGAGTTTAATTTTATTTTATTCTCTTTTTTTGTTTTTCATCTCTTTGTGATCCAAGAAATTTTCTTGGACATTTTGATTGTTTTTCCTTTTGTTTCTTTTGTTTGATGTACTTTTGTTGTACTGTTCTTCCTTTTTAATAAAATCACACTGAATTAACAAACAAAAAAAAATAGGTCGACTTTGTTCTTCAACTTGTTGAAAGCTTACATCATCATCTTCATCTTTTCTTGACATAAATGGGTTAATTTCATCAAAGTTTTTTTTTTTTTTTGATAATTCAGTGAAAATTTATTGAAATCCAAAGGAGATGGTACAAGTACATGGATGTTGACAAACAACGTCAAAACAAGATCAAGACAGGTAATCAGAAAAGAATCAGTCTAACAAGGACTGAAAGAACAACAGACAAGAAAACCAAAACACAAAAGGATCAAAGAAAAACAAATCTCCTTAATGAGCTTTCCGATCAGGGGGCCTTCCATTAAAAATGCCTTGGACTGCCTTAGTGTAATCAAAAGAAGTTGATGCCTTGGAAGTAGAGGCATTGTTGAAAGAGTTGTCAACAACATGAACGGTAGAGATGGCTTTGCCAATATTGTGCGTAGTTACCTTATCCTTAGAACCTTGAGATGGGTACGGGGTGACCGAAATATGCGAAGTAGGCTGATGTACATTAACCTGGTTAGGGATGTTGACCTTTCGAACATTGGTATTTTTGTGGAAAACACCAGTGCCTGCAGTTTGATTCTCAACAATCATGGACTTATTAAAATTTAACTCACGAGCATCAATTTGATCACCATGAACATCATCAATGTCAATATGCATAGATTCCTCAATTACAGAGGTTCTTTTATTGTAAACTCGATATGCCTTGCTTCTAGAAAAATATCCAATAAAAATACCTTCATCGGATTTTGAATCAAACTTACCAAGATACTCTTTATTATTTAAGATGAAGCATTTACATCCAAAAACTTTAAAATGTGAGATATTTGGAGTACGTCCTTTCCATAATTTATATGGAGTTTTCTTGAGAGAAGGTCTAATTAAAACTCTATTTAGAGTATAACAAGCTGTATTAACAGCTTCTCCCCAAAAGTATGTAGGCAAATTGTTTTCTTTCAACATTGTTCTTGCCATTTCTTGTAAGTTCGGTTTTTCCTTTCAACAACCCCATTTTGTTGAGGAGTTCTAGGAGTCGAAAAGTTATGCTCAATGTCATTTTGTTCACATAATTCCACAAAAGATGCATTTCTGAACTCCGTGCCTTGAAAACTATGAATGCATGAAATATAGTATCCTTTCTCTTTTTGCACTCTTTTACAGAATTTTGCAAATTCATTGAAAGCATCACTTTTGAAAGCAAGAAACATTACCCATGTGTATCTAGTATAATCATCAACAATAACAAAAACATATCTAGATCCTCCTAGACTTATTACATCCATTGGTCCAAAAAGGTCCATATGAAGTTTTTGTAGAGCTTTTGATGTAGTCACATGGCTAATGGTTTTGAAAGATACTTTATGTTGTTTTCCAAATTGACATGCATCACATAAATGATCTTTTTCAAACTTGGTCTTAGGAAGGCCTCTCACAAGATCCTTTCGAGAAAGTTTACCAAGTAGATCCATACTAATATGTCCTAATCTTCTATGCCATAACCAAGAACTTTCATTTGTTGTGATTAAACAATCAATATTTTGGCATGATATACTTTCAAAGTCAATAATATAGACATTTTCATGTCTATTGGCAATAAACAACACATTTTTCATTTTGTCAAAAACGGTGCAACATGATGATTTAAATTCAACTAGATAATCATTATCACATAGTTTTTTTTTTTGTTAATTCATTGGTAGTATATTAAAATGAAAATAAAAGTACATCAAGGTACAATCAAAGTACAAATAAGTTCATGAACAAAATGAAAACAAAAAATTGAAAAAAGCCAACATTGAATTAGGCAAAATCGTAAATCCCCCAATCAAACAAAGTTCGTCTGTTGAGATTGGAGGGAGCAAATTTTTGACCCATGATGATCTTCGATGTGACATCACTACAAATGTTGTTGAAAATGTGTTCCTCAGTGTAGGCTTCCTCATTGAACAATCGTCGATTTCTTTCCATCCAAATGTGGTAAATTGTTGCACAAAGAAAAGTTCTGAAAATTTGTGTCTTTGCATCATAGTTCTTGTGTTGGATAGTATGTGAGATGTCCATGAAGCTCGAAAGAGTATAAAGTGATTGATCAAGAGAGAGAGCAAGTAGACCTCGTTGCCAAATTCTTTTAGTGAAAGAGCATTCAAAGAAAAGATGCTCATTTGTTTCACATCCCATGTAGCAAAGAATGCAATCATTATCAAATAGTTGACTTACACTAAGCAAATTATGTTGCAATCCTTTCACAAGTAGCACATCATGAATGGATATTTTATTTCCAATGCTACCTTTATCAATAATTTTACCTTTTTCATTATTTCCAAAGCTCACAAAACCTTTGTAATTTTTGATAGGCTCATAGAAAAGAGATGGATCACCGGTCATATGTCTTGAACATCCACTATCAATGACCCAATTTCCTTCATACTTCATCCTTAGGGTAACCTATATACAAAAACAAAATTTAGGTCCCCAAGTTCTATTGGGTCCTATATTGTTAGTATTGACTTTTAACACTTTTGATAATCCATTTTGGTTTAAGCCAAGAAGGAATTTTAGAGTCTCTACCTATCATATTTTGAAATTTACAATGTGATGTTATGTGACCTTGTCTTTCACAATAGGTGCATGTTTTTTGAAATCCTTTAGATGTTGATGCTTCATTTGTAGAAGATGATGATTTAACAAAACAATTTTTTTAGAGATTTTTGTTTTGAAGAAGGTTCATATCCTAATCCACTTTTATCAAAAGCCATTTTTTGAGAGCCAAGCATTTTATCAAGATTTTCTTTTCCTTTTGTAAATCTTGCAAGGTTTACATTTAATCCTTAATTTTCTTTTTCAAGCTTTTCAATTTTTGTTTGAAGATTATTATTTTCGAAATGAATTTTAAGTGCTTTTTCATGAGCAAAATTTCGATCTTTTTCAAGCAACTTATTTTCTTCTTTTAAGGTATTATTTTCCTTTTGAAGTTTATGTATCTTGATAATTGTAATTTCAAAACTATCATGCATTTTTGAAAAATTCATTTTGTAATTCTTCAAAAGAATATTCATTTTCAATTAATGAGCTAGAAGTGTAATATTCGGAATTAAAGGAAGAACATACCTCATCATCTTCTTTTGTCATAAGACAAACGATGTTTGCCACTTCTTCATTTTCACTTTCCTCACCGGTTGATGCATCGTCATCAACGTATGTTGCTTTCAAAGCTTTTCCTCCTTTGGTTTTGATTGGTTTTGGACAATTTGCTTTTATGTGACCCGTCTTGTCACAATTGAAACACCTTCCTTCTTCTTTTGATTTGTTTCTTCCTTTGTTCATAAACCTATTGTAGGGAGCTTTGCTTACCTTTTTGAATTTGAGAAATTTCTTAAAGTTCCTTGTAAGAAGAGCTATCTCATCATCATCTTCTTTGTTTTCTTCTTCTTCATCACTTGAGTAAGCCTTTGATGCAAGAAGTGCAAGTGACTTTTTGTTATTCCTTTTTTCTTCTTCTCGATCTTTCTTCTTCAACTCATGGTTCATAAGAGATCCCATAAGTCCACTAAGAGTGAGAGTTTTGAGGTCTTTAGCTTCTTCAATAGCCGTTACTTTAGCTTCCCATGGCTCGGTTAAGTTTCGGAGAACTTTTTCTACCAATTCTTCATTAGAATACTCTTTTCCAAGAGATTTTAGAGCATTAACAATATCAGTGAATCTAGAAAACATTTGTTCTATATTTTCATCAAAAGACATCTTGAACATTTCATATTTATGAACAAGCATGTTTATTCTAGTTTCTTTAACTTGGTTGGTGCCCTCATATGTGACTTCTAATTGATCCCAAATTTCTTTAGCACTTTTGCATCCGGAAATTTTATTGAACTCATTTGAATCTAAAGCAAGATATAACATATTCATAGCTTTATAGTTTCTTTCACACATTTTGAAATCATCATCATTATAATCTTTTTCCGGTTTAGGGATAGTGATAGTTCTCCTTCTTTTTTAGTTAAAGTAGGATTGATTGGTCCATTTTTTATCACATTCCAAACTCTTATGTCATTTGCTAGAATATAGATTCTCATCCTAGTTTTCCAAAAAGAATAGTTTGTTCCATTAAACAATGGTGGTCTAGAGGAAGATTGTCCTTAACCTATATTAGACATTGCTGAGCTTGCCCTAGGGATCCTCTACTAGATGTTAAGCTATATGTAGAGTACTAGCTCTGATACCACTTGTTGGTCCTTAATAACCTAAAATGGAGGGGGGGTGAATTAGGTTGTTAGGCAAGGTTAAGCAATTTAAAAATTCTTAATACGGAGGCAATGTCTAGAAAAGATTGATAATACTCTAGAAGTTCTTGTAGGCAATTTATCAAACACTTAGTGAGCATACAAGTATTTAACACTAGATGTGCAATTAGAACTTCAAGGTAGAATTTCAAATAGATATCTAATCAATTATCAAACAATTAATGTGAGCAATATCCACACGAAAGTAAATGACTTGAAAACAAAGAGAATAGAGTAAGAGAAATCAAACACGATGATTTTCAATTGGTTCGCACTCCCGAAGGCCTAGTCCACCACCTAAGGTCTTCTCTTCCCTTAGGATTTAATAACTCTTTACTAAGATGCTTCTTCACATGTTGGTGAAGCAAGAACCAACTACAATTACTCTTGAGTCCACAAGAGTTACACAAGCTCCTTCAAATGTAGGTGAAGCTTAACCTACTACCCTCTCTTCCTTTGAGTCCACAAAGGATTACAATACTTCTTCTCATAATGATTCTCTCAACTTATGTGAAAGAATATATTATAGAGATTATGTGATAGAATAAATGACAATTGCAACTCCTATTTGAGTTTGATATTACAATTGAAGAATAGATTTGTATGCTCAAAAATATGATAATGATAGCTCAAGATTTCTCAATAAGAATGATATGAAAGCTCTTTGAAATCAGAAAACTATGGCTTGGAGAGGTGTCTTAGAAGTTGAGAGAGCATGGCTTAAAAAGAGGGAAAGTTTAGACACAAATCGGATTTTAAGCAAAATTTATGGATTTTCCAGTTAACCCATCCAGGCACTGAGGCATTATTCCGGGCGCCCGGAAAGAGCATGTATCGCCCGAATCAAACTTCTCTGCCTCCTTCAAATGTAGGTGAAGCTTAACCTACTACCCTCTCTTCCTTTGAGTCCACAAAGGATTACAATACTTCTTCTCATAATGATTCTCTCAACTTATGTGAAAGAATATATTACAGAGATTATGTGATAGAATAAATGACAATTGCAACTCCTATTTGAGTTTGATATTACAATTGAAGAATAGATTTGTATGCTCAAAAATATGATAATGATAGCTCAAGATTTCTCAATAAGAATGATATGAAAGCTCTTTGAAATCAGAAAATTATGGCTTGGAGAGGTGTCTTAGAAGTTGAGAGAGCATGGCTTAAAAAGAGGAAAAGTTTAGACACAAATCAGATTTTAAGCAAAATTTCTGGATTTTCCAGTTAACCCATCCAGGCACTGAGGCATTATTCCGGGCACCCGGAAAGAGCATGTATCGCCCGAATCAGACTTCTCTGCTGGGCGTTGCGTCTTCTATCCGGGCGACCGAAAAAGGCCAGTAACGCCCGGATGCTTTAAAAAAATGCTGAAAAGATAAATTTTGAGCCCAAAATTTTTTTGTTTAATTGCAAAACATTTGGGCACATAAATGAGAGATTTCTTAGCTTTTTTTTAACATCTCAAAATATTTTCAAAACAGTTGAAAGGTATTTTTTTTAAATGATTTCAAATACAAGAGTTTGAAATAAAAAATGTTTTTCAAGGATGATTTTGAATAAATGTTTAATCGAAAAACATTTTTGGAGAAATTATGAGCAATACAAATCATACTTAGGCAAGCGACATTTTTTAAGGCCGGTACCCCTTATGTCACCACTTTTCCTTCCTTGTGACTCCCTCTTTATCAACGAGTCAATAACTTGAATTCTTTTGGGCTTGGTCTTTGATCCAAATAGCTTTCTACTCTTTGACTGAAACAAGTTGATCCAATGTTGATGTGGACTTACTCTGTTGGAATGAAGGTCTTACCAAAAAAGAGAGTTCTAAGGCACGATTTAGATGTTTTGTTATTATCAAAATAAAGATTATAGGCTTTTCAGGCCAACACAATGGTTTTCACCTTGTGTTCTCTGATTATAAGAGTGAGTTCAGAGTACCATTTGAACGTAGTAACTCTTTCTATGACATTAACCCAATTGAGAAGGGCTAATTCAGGTGCTTTGAGCGCCTTTTCTTCGCTACTTGGCTCATTGATGACCAAGGCCTTTTCTTTAGATCTGATTTCTCCTTGTCTAGATGATTCTGGAGCTTTTGGGGTTTTGAGATAATTAGGTCATTCTGGGAGGTATTGATCTTCAGGTTGTCGCCAGGTAGAGATATCTGTATTGGCTTCAAGATCAGTGACCCTTTCTTGTAGCAAAATGTTTTATGCCTGATATAAACCTTTAAGGTTAAGTAGTTCATTTTTTATTTCTCGAACCTCATGTCGAAGTTCTCCAATTGTAGGTTTTTCCGCCTTCATTCCCAGAGAGTTTTGAACTCTTTCAAGGACCGTTTTGAATGAGTAGAAATTAGGTTGCCTGATCTCTAGCTCAATCGCTTTTGAATGAGTTGTCTCTTGAGACTGGGAAACTTCAATATATTTGGAAAGCATTTGAGCTTTACTAACTGGATCTTGGATCTGATTTATTAGATCAAGAATGAGATTATCTTCAGCTGAGAGAACATTTATGCCCAGAGCATTTATCTTTGATGCAAAGCAATCCTTTCATCCACCATTACAAGAACATCATTTTTCTTCTGGATTGTTAGGATGACGGGGCCTGTCTTTTTCATCTTCTATTTCAGAACTTGATTTTGAATCGCTTTCTTCATCTGAAGTGTAAGAACCTATAAGGTTAACTCCTTCCTCTTCTGATGGCGTAAGGAAGATATGACATAAAGATCTTTTAAGAACTTCATCGAGATCAAGGGCGTTGATATGCTTCTTCACAGGATATTTATTCTGATAATGCCCTATCTTTCCATATTTCCAACAAACGGGGGCTTTTTCTGAATTTCCTCATTTGTGAGAGGTTGAAGCTTTGTCAGGCTTCTTTATAAACCTCTTCTTCTCATACTTATTTTTTTTTGTATGAAAAGAGGGACGTTTCTTGTCATACTCTTTTCAGTGAGATTTGTGACTGTGGTGTGACTTCTTATTTTTTCCTGTAGAAGACTAAAAACCCATTTGTTCACAGAAATCTCCCATAAACTTCAAGAAAAGAAAAAAACAAAAAAAAATTTCGGAGCTGAAAAAAAAAAAAAGCAAAATAGTGAACAGTAAAAAAAACTTGTTTTTGTTGAATTAGCCTTTGTGGCCAAGCTTTTCTGAAGGGAAACGACATTCTGAGCATAACCCACAGCCAAACTGTGGGCACCACCCTCTTAGGGCCAAATTCCAACGTTTTCTATGAGTTTTGGGCATTTTTGTGTTTTAGAATAGGGTTTTTGCAACTTTCCTTGTTTTTCTAGGTTTCCTTCTTCGAGTTTTATTCAAGTTTCTTTCTCTAACCTTGTTTCCAGAGTCTTAGAGGTCTAAAAAAAAAATCATCAAATTTCGAAAAAAAAAAATAATACGCTGCTTTAGTGCCTATCTTGGTACTCTTGATTAGTTCTAGGGAACTTGAAGGAGAATACGAGTGGTAAAAGGCAGTGTGTGTGAGATTATTAGAGGGAAAAAGCCAAGTGAGTTAAGTGAAACACGTGAGGGAGTGAAATTCAATCATGGCTCATAATCAAGAGGATGACATCAATGTAGAAGGTCAACAACCCGTAGTCCCTAATTTGCAGATGCAAGCATTGATGGGGGAGATGAGACAGTTGATGAGGGCTGAATTAGAACAAATACATGTGAGGTTGGATAGAGTAGAAGATAGAGCACAACGAAGGCAGCCACAAGTTGCTCAAAACGCACCAAGGGGAAACATGGTGCCAAGAAGGGAAGTTGAAGATGTTGATGAGCTTGATAGGATGTCTATGGGCAGCAATGAAAGACATGGTCAAGTTAGAGAAGTTAGGGATCGTGTTGATAACAATTTGGGAAGCATCAAGATGAAGGAGTGATCCTGAAGCTTATCTTGAGTGGGAGAAGAAGATGGAGTTGGTTTTCGATTGCCACAACTATTCCGATTTGAAAAAGGTAAAACTTGCTGCAATTGAATTTACTGACTATGCTATTGTTTGGTGGGATCAATTGTACGTTAATAGGAGGCGGAATGGAGATCGTCCTATTGCAACTTGGGATGAGATTAAGAGAGAGATGAGGCGGCGGTTTGTCCCCAGTCATTACTATCGAGATTTATACCTCAAGCTGCAAAGTCTTCACCAAGGTAATAAAAGCGTGGAAGAATATTACAAAGAGATGGAGATGGCTATGATAAGAGCTAATGTAGAGGAAGACCGGGAGGCAACAATGGCTAGATTTTTGAATGGGTTGAATTGTGACATTGCTAACACGATTGAGTTGTATCATTATGTTGAATTAGAAGATCTGGTACATATGGCAATTAAAGTGGAGAAACAACTAAAGAGGGGTGGTACACGACCAAGACCAGTCTCACCTTGGAGGACGAGCAACCCAAAGGAAGAAGAAAATTTGTCCACTTCCAAAGCCATGCCCGAGCCAAAACCATCCATTAATACCACTGATGCGAACCAGCCATCCACATTCATTGCACCATTTGGATGAATTTTTCAGCAATGATTCAAGTCAAGATTCTATTTTCAAGATTCAAGAACTTCAAGATTCTTCAAGAAGTTTCAAGAAGATTTGAAGATCTAGTCAAGATTTGATTTCTTTGTAATTCTATCATAGTTTTAGTTTTCAATTTTAGTTTAATTCCCTATGGACGAATTTAGGTGTTCACACTAGGAGAGAGACTTTCTTGGGCTGCAAGATTAGGTGTTCACACTAGAAATGAGCTTTTCTTGGGCTGCAAGTTTGCTTCCTTTTTAGTTACTATTCACATCACTATTCACGTGAATAGTTAATAGGAGTCTTTTCTTGGTCTCCAAGTTTGTTTCCTTTGACCTAGTTACTATTCACGTTTTTCCTACTTGGGCTAGGGTTTAGGAGTCCTTTTCCAAGCAGGATACTTATTTCTTATTGCCTATATAAGGCACTTTTTGTGATAATAAAGTTAGACAATTCTGAAATTAAATTGTGAGATTATTGTCCTTGAGTTCTCCAAGAGACTCTTTTGAACTTATCAAGGGATTCCTTGTGGCGTTCAACCTTGACTTATCAAGCAGATTTCCATCCCCGTTTGTGGCGTCTTCACCATACCAAGGTTCTTGCTTTGCTAAGCAACGGGTCGCGGTTTCCATCATATTCACTATACCAAGGTTCTTGTCTTGCTAGACAAAGGGTCGCGGTTCCATCCATTCTTGAAAGGTCTTGGGTTTGTTTTACCAATCTTGGTGTTGGGTCTGGGCACATGTTGACCAGGTTCGTATCAACCACGACCTCCCAAGGTAAATCGACTTCTACAACTCGATCTCGTGATATTAGATGTTTTACATGTCAGGGATGGGGACATATAGCAAGCCAATGTCCAAACAAGCGAACGATGGTAATCCTGGATGATGGAGAGATTGAGTCTGAATATGAAACGCAATCTGATGACATGCCCATACTAGAGGACACCGAAGTAGGTGAAGAAGAGGAATTTGGGGCAGATTATGGAGAGATGCTTGGATTAGTGGCACGACGAGCTTTGAGCTTGCAAGCTAAAGAGGAGGAAGAAGTAGTGCAACGTGAGAACATCTTTCATACCAGCTGCCACGTGAAAGATAAGGTATGTAGTGTTATTATTGATGGTGGTAGTTGTACTAACGTTGCTAGTGCTTCAATGGTTGACAAGCTAGGGCTCACAACAATTAAGCATCCACGTCCATACAAGCTGCAATGGTTGAACGTTTGTGGTGAGGTAAGGGTTACAAAACAAGTTGTGGTACCGTTTCGCATTGGGAAATATGAGGATGAAGTGTTGTGTGATGTGGTACCTATGCATGTTGGACATCTTCTTTTGGGAAGGCCATGGCAATTTGATCGACGTGTACAACATGATGGCTTCACCAACAAGTACTCATTCATGTTCAATCAACGGACAATCACTCTAGTTCCAATGACACCAAAACAAGTTTATGAGGATCAAGTGAGGTTACAAAAATTGAGTGATCAAAAGAACTTGAGTGAACAAAAGAATTTGGGTGAATAAAACAATTTGAGTGATCAAAAGAATTTGAGTGAATAAAAGATAGAGAGTGAAAAGAAAAAGAGCAAGACCGAATTTGGAAAGGTAGTAAGGAGAGAAAAGAATTCGGCCAATGAGGTAAAAACAGAGGGAAAACAAAGAAATTTTTATGCAAAGGCAAGTGAGGTTAAGAGAGCTTTGATTTCAAAAAGGCCAATGATTGTACTTATGTACAAAGAGGCTCTTTTAAACACTAACCAACTTGACTCTGCATTGCCTAGTGTTGTTGTTTCTTTCTTGCAGGATTTTGAGGAAGTGTTTCCTACGGATGTACCACATGGTCTACCACCTAGGCTAGTCTTTGAACCTGGTGGATTTGAGGACAAATCCTTCTCAAGAGAGGGGGAATGATGCAAACCAGCCATGAGCGTCCAAGTTCAATGAATCATTTATTTAGGCAAATTTTCCAGCAAAGATTCAAGTCAAGATTCTATTTTCAAGATTCAAGAACTTCAAGATTCTTCAAGAAGTTTCAAGAAGATTTGAAGATTTAGTCAAGATTTGATTTCTTTGTAATTCTATCATAGTTTTAATTTTCAATTTTAGTTTAATTCCTTATGGACGAATTTAAGTGTTCACACTAGGAAAAAGACTTTCTTGGGCTGCAAGATTAGGTTTTCACACTAGAAATGAGCTTTTCTTGGGCTGAAAGTTTGCTTCCTTTTTAGTTACTATTCACGTCACTATTCATGTGAATAGTAAATAGGTGTCTTTTCTTGGTCTCCAAGTTTGTTTCCTTTGACCTAGTTACTATTCACGTTTTTCTATTTCAGCTAGGGTTTAGGAGTCTTTTCTAATTAGGAAACTTATTTGTTCTTTGCCTATATAAGGCTGATTTGCAAGAAACAATAAAAAAACACAACTTTGATATTAAATTTGTGAGATTATTCTTCTTAAGTTCTCAAGAACTTTTTCGAACTTATCAAGATTATTCTTGTGGCGTTCAACTCTAACTTATCAAACGAGATCTCCATCCTCGTTTGTGGCGTCCTCAACTATACCAAGGTTCTCGCTTTGTTAAGTATAGGGTCGCGGTTCCATCCAATCCTGAAAGGTCTTGCAGTCGTTTACCATATTTGGTGTTGGGTCGCGTTACATGTTGGCGTAATTCGTATCACCAACTCATTCAGATTTCAATGCTTGGAATATTTCGTCCAGTGCTATGAACCATGCGCCAATCCTCATGAGTTCCAATTCCACTTTCGGCGCCTTTCAACCATCGAGTTCAAATGGTGTTCATCATTTTAGAGGAGAGAGAAATTTGCCTAGTGGTAATCTTTACGCAGGCCATACTTTGTTAGATTCCCAATCTCATGGTTTCCAGCAACCCTACGCGGACCAAGTCTCTAACTTTATTCAAATTGGTCAACAAAGCAACCAATTGCAGCAGCCCCATGCGGACCTTGCTATAATGCACGCGGGCCCCTTTTTTCCTTTTTCTCAAACGTTACAAAACAATTCAGGAAGAGAGAGAAATTTCAACGGTGGCCTTCATCATTTCCGTGGGGATCAGCATGCTCAATTTGTCCAAACATTTGACAATGGGGGACAACAAAGACGCGTGGGTCCTGTTTTTCCTTTAGAAAATTCACCCCATTTCAGCCAAGGGCATGCGATATCACGAGCTGATGCAATTACTTCTACTCACGTGGGCTCCCACGGTAATTTTAGCACTGTCGGCACGCATGTGAACAACAGTATATCGATAGGTGAGCCAGCGCACAACTCGTTGGTGGAAACAACTCAGACTAGGAATTTTATTCCCAATACTTTTGACCAAGTGTCAGCAACACAAATTGGTCGTCCTGCACAGCAAAGACCCCAACCTCCAGCAACACACTCACATAACTTGTCCACAAATTATTCTGACCAATTCCCTGCCCTTCAGCATTCGAGATTTACCCAAAAATCTCAAAATGGATTCCCTCCACCAATTCCTCCACCAAAAAATTCTGAAACTAATCAGAATAACCATAAGAAAAAATTTCGCAAGCCTGCGTAACCTCAAATTGGCGAGATATGTTCATGAGCTCGATTCCCGAACCATGCAAGATGAAGTTCGTAATGGACAACCTGCTTGCTCAGCGCCCAACGAAGTTCATGAAATAGGGAATCAATATTGGGAAGGTTGCCTTCTTGGTCAATTCCTTGACAAACCACCTCCTTTTTTTATCTCATCAGCAAATTTGTCAACAACATTTGGAAGAAATTTGGACAAGTGGAGGTTAGATCAACTGATAATGGTTTGTATGTTTTCTCTTTTGAGAATCCAGATGTTATTCCTAAAGTTCTTGGTCAATTATGGCATGTTAACAATGAAACCTTATTATTGCGAAAATGGGACCCTAATGCCCGCAGAGTTGAATTCAAATGTGACAAAGTTCCAATATGGGTCAAATTAAGGAATGTTCCTTTTAGCTTATGGTCGGTGGAAGGTCTCAGTCATGTTGCAAGTACATTGGGTAGACCATTACAAATGGATCCTTTAACTGCTACACGAGCTCACCTTGGTTATGCTCATGTATGTGTTGAAATCAATCTCGAGAATGAACTCCGCAATACAATTGACTGTCAAGATCAAAATGGTGATTGGGTGGATGTCCCGGTTGAATATGCTTGGAAACCAAGCAGGTGTTCACATTGTAATATTATTGGCCATCGGTCCTCAGATTGCCCTTCAACCAAATTTATCAATGTTAATGTGGAGCCAGTTCAGCAAACGGTCCAGTTACCTAGCTCTCCAGCTGTGAATGTGGAGCCAGTTCAGCAAGCGGATCAATCGACCACTGAGATCAACACCAACAATTGGACGGATTGTTGCTACATCATCTTCATCGAATATAGGTGCATCCTCACCAAAAAGAGGTGCATCTTCACCTAAATCAGGTGCATCTTCACCAAAGTCATTAGGAGCTAACATAAAGGTCAGTACAACGGCCAACAAATATGGAGCTCTTGCTGATGCTGACATTGATGTGGCTGATCGTGAACCTGGAGAAATCCCTGAGGAGGAAGAAGAGAAGCAATCAGGTTTTATTCCTACCGTGGCTGTTCCCAGCTATGGTAATCCCCCGGATGATCAGGCCGGTCCTACTACCTGGTCAACCCAAGCCAGTTTCCCATGATTATTTCCTCCTGGTATATAAGGGGGTTCAATGCTCCCCTAAAGCAGAAAAAAGTGTTGAAATTTGTAAATAAATTTTTTGTTGATATTTTTTGTATTGTGGAAACAAAAATCAAAAAAGGAAATGAAAGTAACATAATCTCTTGCAGGTTTAGTAATTATGGTTTCATCCATAATTACAATTTCTGCTCTACTGGCCGAATTTGGGTACTCTGGAACAAAAGTCTTTTTGATATTACTCAAATTGATGCTACTGACCAAGCTATCCTTTGTCTGATTACATCAAAAATGGATAATACTCAGGTTTACGCCTCATTTGTCTAATGGGATAGTCTTGCTTCCAACAGGCAACGCCTATGGTCTAAAATTGAAGATTGGAACACTCTTTGTGCCTCCTGTCCCTTGGTGTATCATGGGAGATTTCAATGAAGTCCTTTCTTCGAATGACAAATCATCTCATTTCCTTCCAAGAAGTGCTGCTGATTTCAGAAACTGCATCAATAATTGCAACCTCATTGATCACCCTAGCAATGAGCCTCTTTACACCTGGACAAATAAAAGTTCTAGCACTCATTTCAAGGCCAGCAAGCTTGATCGTGCCCTTGTGAATGCAGATTGGATGATTAGGTTTAATCATTCTAATCTCCATATTAAAATGTTTGGACCTTCTGATCATTGTCCTATTATTCTGTATTCCTCTCTTCCTAGAACTGAAAGACCAAAACCTTTCAAGTTCTTCAATGCTTGGACTTCTCATGATCTTTTCCTTGGTGTTGTGGAGCAGAACTGGAATTTTTATGTTGCAGGTTCTCCTATGTTCCGGCTTGTGCAGAAACAGAAAGCTTTGAAGCACGCTCTCAAGGCTTTTAGTGTCTCACACTTCTCTAATATTCCAACTAGAGTTCAAAGCCTTCAAGAGGAAATCAATTATATTCAACATTCTATCCTTGGTGGCAATTTTGATGAGCAGCTTATCACTTGTGAAAAGAATCTCCTGCATGAAGTTGAATCACTTTCGAAAGCTCAAGATGAGATTCTCAAACAAAAGTCAAGAATTCAATGGCTTCGTGAGGGTGACTCTAACACAACCTTATCACCAAGCTCACATGCACTGATGGTAGAGATACCATGAATGATGCTGAGGTGCGTGGTGAAATTCTTAATTTCTATACTAATCTTCTTGGTCCTGTTCAGAATTTTGGTGCTATTTCTATGGAGAACATTCTGCCTTATGTCTCTAATTCTATTCCTTTGGAGGCTGCTAACATGTTAACTGTTCCAGTCACTACTGATGAAATTAAGCAAGTTATGTTCTCTCTCAACAGCAACAAGAGTCCTTGTAACGCCCCGATCCCTCACGAGACCGGAGGCTCTAATAACCATGCTATTCTCAACCCAATACCAAGCCCGGTCACAAAATTTTTCCTAATGGTTAAGTCCGGACCCGACACACGGACATAGTCTCCCTGTACCGTGGACATTCTGAAAACCTGTAAATACTCAATAAAGCCACAACATAACAAGACATTCATTTATAACTAAAGATCTTAGCTTTAAGGCCATCCGAGCCTTAAGACATACAAACAGTTTAGATACAGACAAGCATGCATTCATAACTTAACTCTTTACAAAACCGCTTATCATGCCACTCCATGATAGCTTTTAAGTATTCTTAGAAATTGAAAACAACCAGTCATTCACTCCCAAGCATGCGAAGCAGCTAATAGCAGAAATATAAGTTATTACATGCCATGGTTCTAAATCTACCACTACAACATCTATCCCTCATTTTGCAAACTATATAATATACACATATCACTTAGGTTACAAAATAGAACATAAAGTAAAGAAAACAAGTCCTACTCTCATCAACAAGAACATAGTCCACCTCAAGCAACTAGACACAGCAACTAATGCAACTCCTCCAACTGCGCCACCTGAAACATGTTAGCGAGGTATGAGCAACCACTGTTGCCCAGTGAGGGATAAGGTCCCGGGGTGTACAATGCGACAAGTAATACAGTTAACAACAATAACAATTGAGCAAATCAAGAAATAATGATAGCTTAAATAACCACATATTTGAAAGGATACATTTCTCATAACCCCTATACACCAATCTTCACTGGTCTTCATTCACGATCCACGAACCACGATCACGATCACGATAAGCCGGCATAACCCCAAACACTCCAGTGGGTGTACTCCGGATGTACCCCGATAATCCTACGACCCAACATTCCCTGGCAATCTCCAGACCAGGCGAACGAGGGACTAGGGCACGGAGTTTGAATATCCACCGGCAAGCCCTCTACCGCCCAGCCGATATTCAACACATCCGCCCCTGACACTATGGTTGCGCAACCACGATGCAATGCACTTAACAATGGCAAATTAATAGCAATAATATAAGCATTAACACATAGGAGGATCAACAAAGTAGGTTGACCTCGATGCAATTAGAATAGAAGCAATTATAGAAGCTAATAAGCAGTTTACAAAGGAACATATACAAAATAAGCATAGAATCATACCAAAAGTTCCAAATCAATTTAAAATCACATATAAACACTCAAGATGTCATGCCATAGGTTTAGAAGTGTGAGTCAACCGAAATTGCACCTAAACCCCTTTATTTTTCAAACTATTTCTCTTCCAAACCAAGGTTAATGATTCCATTTTCAAGGGAAACTCTCCCAACCTTCTAACTAATCCTCAAGGTACCCTCTCAACCCCCTAACTCATTCAAACGCCCACGATTACCCCGAAAGCCCCAAATTCCCTCTTATGGCTTTAAACTACACATACCTTATCCGGGCTTCAAACAAGGGTTATCAAAGCTTCTATAGCACCTAGGTAGCCTAAGAATACTAGAAGTGAAGCTCGAATTCACCCGGATTCGCATGAACCCCGAAACCCCTTTGTTAAAGTCGGCTATTTCACGTTTTATGCGATTCTAGAGCAATTCAAGTGCACGGGGCTATTAGACTACCTTCATTAGCACCTAAGGCATCTATTAGGAGTGTTGAATCAAGCTAATATGTGCAATTACACAAAACCCTAGAAAAACGTCACTATTCACCTCATAAATTCAAATGACGATTCCAACCGTTTAAAATGCGAACTAATTGCTCAAATGTGTTCTCTAGCACTTATATACAAGGTATAATAGCATAGATAAGCTTTGCAATAGCATTTGATAACATTTTCAACAAATCAAGAAAAATGTAGCATTTTAGATATGCATAAAAAGTCATGAAAACCCTCACCAATTGCGCGTAGGAACTCTCGGGAGGTTAGCAAACACCCTAAACTACTTGCTCCTAGCTTGGCTTGAAGATTTGATGAGCAAAATCCTCTCATTCTCCTCCTATACTATTCTCGGATTTGCTATAGTGATTTTTCAGCATTTGCTCTCTTTTTTTTTTTTTTTTTATGAGCTAAATGATCATATGTTGAGTAGATATACTAAATGGCTAAGTTGGGTGATTAAATGGATTACTAAAATGAGCGTTGTTAACTTTAAAACGAGCCTAAGGTGTGAAACATAGGCTAGCTAATTAAATCTCTAAGTTATGTTACGTAACACTATTCATTGAACTACGAAAATCATTTTCTAAACGAGCGCTCCTATCGCTTCTAGTTTAATTGCACATTTTTCCCACTCCTTTAACAATTAATATGATTTAATAAAAATGTTAATTCACTAATAGAATGTAGTTTGAAAACGGAGTGAATAGTAGCTACAGAAGTCAGTTAGTAAAGTACAGAAGTAAATGCGCAAACAAGGGATGCAACAGTAATTGTATGCATGGCTAAATCTCGGGCGTCACAGTCCTGGTCCTGATGGGTTCACTGCTCATTTCTATAAAATTTCATGGAACATTGTAGGTAATGATGTTATTGAGGCTATTCTCTCTTTCTTTAGCTCTTCTTCTATTTTGAAGGAAATCAATTCTACTATTATTGCACTAATTCCTAAAGTTGATTCTCCTTTGATGGTCAAAGATTTTAGGCCAATCTCATGTTGTAATACTATTTATAAATGTATCTCTAAGATCATTGCCAACCATATGAAGTTGCCTTCCACACATCATTTCCCACAACCAATCTGCTTTTGTGGAAAACAGATCAATTTCTGAGAATATTCTCATTGCACAAGACATTGTGCGGAATTACTCTAGGAAGAATCTCACTCCTCGTTGCACTATGAAAGTGGATATTATGAAAGCATTTGATTCTGTCAATTGGGACTTCATCATCCTTTCTCTCAAGGCATTTGGATTTCCTGATATCTTTATTGGTTGGGTCCGAGAGTGTATCACAACAACTACATTCTCTATTTCCATCAACGGGAGTCTTGAAGTCTTATTTTCCAGGTACAAGGGGTGTTCGGCAAGGTGACCCCCTCTCACCTTACCTCTTTGTTATTGCTATGGAGATTCTTACCGGTATGTTTAATCAGCTCCATTGTACTAGAGATTTTCATTTTCATCCAAGATGTGCTAAGCTCAAGCTGAATTATCTTTCCTTTGTGGATGACCTTCTTATCTTCTGCAAAGTGGATGAACTTTCTGTTAGAAGCATTATTCAGACACTTGATAATTTTCACACAGTTTCTGGGTTAAGGTATAATCCTGACAAGAGTCAGATTTTCTATGGTAGTTGCACTCCTGATACCATTAATCTTATTAATGGCATTCTTGGTTTCGAAGAGGGTGAATTGCATGTTCGTTATTTGGGGGTTCCCCTTATTTCTGGTAGACTTCGTAAAAGTGACTGCCAAATGCTTCTCGACAAAATCTCTAAACGTATTAATCATTGGGTGAATAGATGGCTTTCTTTTGCAGGTAGGCTCCAACTGATCAAATCAATCTTGTCCAGTATGTACTCTCACTGGATCAGTACACTTTTTATTCCTAAAGGTGTCATTTTGGATATGGAAAGAATGTTCAAAGCTTTTCTTTGGAGGGATAGTGGTCCTAAAATTGCTTGGGATCTTATTTGCAAACCAATTGATGAAGGTGGACTTGGAATCCATAGTATTGAGGAAGCCAATAAAACTGCTCTCCTTAAGCTTTTTTGGAGGTTTTACTCAACAGGGGATACTCTCTGGGTCAAACCATATCAAAGATAAATGTATTTGGACACTCACTATTCCGCAGGATATTTGTTGGACGTGGAGAAAAATGCTTCATATCAGGAACTTGGCCATGCCCCAACTAATCGCGTGGATGACCCACAACTTAATTCTCTCAATTCTCTCCACCCTCGTGGGGACCACCATGTGGTAGTTCAATCTCAGCATAATTCAAACAAGATTTAGGATTAACGTGGAGACAACAGTAACAAAAGTGAAATTAATCATTCCACTGAACAGATTGCCTACAATGTTCAATTCCCTTCTCTCCACAATACGAACTTGAAAGCTGCTATCAGCAATCATAGTCAATACTTAGCTATCTCCTCTCAGCAACCAAGTCTCAACCGAAATGCAAACACTACTCAAAATGTAAACACCACTCAAACTGCAAACACCAATGTACCATCAAACAATTTTGGACAGCCTAGTTCAAACCTTCAACCGAAACAAAATGCCCATCCAAGAAAGGGACCTAAGCATCAACCTCAACCTAGAGCATGGATGACGACTAACAATTGGCAAGAAATGTTCATGGGCTCTGTTGCCGAATCCTACAAATTGAAGTACTTTGAGCCAACAATTAGAAATGGCAAGCTGGCGTGCTCAACTCCTCAAGAAGTTCATGATGTGGGAAATTCTTATTGGGAATGTTGTCTTCTTGGACAGTTTCTTGAGAAACCACTATATTTCTTTCTCATTAGAAATTTTATCAATAACAAATGGAAAAAGTTTGGCTCTGTCCAAGTTCACTCAACAGACAACGGTCTATACATTTTCACTTTTGAAAATCAGGAAGCAATACCATTAATCCTTGAACAATTATGGCATGTTAACGATCGTCCTCTTCTTCTTAGAAAATGGGATCCTAACGCTCAGAAGGTTGAATTCAAATGTGATAAGATTCCTATGTGGATTAAACTGCGCAACGTCCCTTTTAGTCTTTGGTCCATTGAAGGGTTGAGTCGTGTTGCTAGCACTTTGGGAACCCCTCTCCAAGTGGACCCTCTTACTGCAACTCGTTCACATCTTGGTTTTGCTAAAGTTTGTGTAGAAGTTAATCTTGAAAATGAGCTTCAAGAGATGGTGGATGTTCAAAACCAAAAAGGAGAATGGGTTGATGTCTCAGTTGAATATGCTTGGAAGCCCAAGAAGTGTACTAATTGTTTCCTTATAGGTCATCTAGCGCTTAACTACCCTTCAACTCATATTGACCAGAATGCACAACAACCAGCCAGTTCTGATGGCTGGACTGATGTTAGGAGGAAATCTTCTCTTCCAGCAAGTGTTCCCTAATCAAATTCTCATTAGAAGACTGAGGATGTCCCTTGCGCTGCTGTTCAACAAACAAATTTGGGTTTGTCCACTTCCCAATTAGGAGTGAAGCCGTCCAGTCCTGGAACCTCTGGGAAAAGTTCGCCTTCCAAGGGAAAGGTCTCTATCTTTTCTTCAGGAAGAGATTCTTTTTCTAAGCCAGATGATTCCGTGCCTGTCCATGACGGTGTTGATTCCCCAAAGAGAACTAGAGCTGTTTCCAACCCCAGGTGATGTTGTGGTTTCTAATAATCAATTTGAAGCTCTCAACTTGGGTCATGATCTTGAACCAGGTGAAATTGATCCTAATATTGAGCAAAATGATATTGAACAAAATGTGGATATTTCGATTCATGAAGGTAATCCCCCAGACCAGATGGGGTCTCCAACCTGGTCAACCCCCCTAACCCACCAATGATTTTTTCCTCCTGGAACATCAGGGGGTTTAATAACCCCCAAAAACAAAAAGCAGTATTTCAACTTGTAAATAAATTCTCTATTGATATTTTTAGCATTGTTGAAACTAAAATTAAAGTGGGAAATGAAATTGATATCATTTCTCGTAAGTTTGAAGGCTTTAGGTTTCTGCATAATTATCATGCTAGTTCTTCTAGTCGTATATGGATTTTGTGGAAAATTGATCGCTATGACATCACAGTTATTGATTCAACTGACCAGGCTATTCATTGCCATGTCAAATCTTTTATGGATAGCTCATTTACTTTTCTCACTTTTGTCTATGGTGAAAGTCTCTCCTCTGACAGGAAAGCCCTTTGGTCTAAGATTCTTCAATGGAGCTCTACTAGTGCATCTCGACCTTGGTGTATCATTGGAGACTTTAATGAAGTCCTCTTCCAAGATGACCGATCTTCAAAGTACATTTCAAAGAGCTCTGAGGATTTCAGTAACTGCACCTCTCAAGCTGAACTCATTGAGCATCCTGGCATTGGACCGCACTTCACTTGGTCTAACAAAAGTTCGGGTAGGCATTTTAAAGCCAGTAAGCTTGACAGAGCCTTTGTCAATACTAAATGGTTGGACATTTATCCACATTCATCTCTTCTTGTGGAAACACCTGGTATCTCCGATCACTGTCCACTTATTATGTACACTTCCCTTCCACGATCGTCCAGACTGAAGCCTTTTAAATTCTTTAATGCTTGGACTTCTCATGAGCTTTTCTTTGATGTTGTGGAAAAGAACTAGAATTTTTATGTCTCAGGTTCAGCTATGTACCGGCTTGTCTAGAAACAAAAAGTCTTGAAGAAAGCACTCAAGGATTTCAGTGCTAATTTTTTCACAATGCTAGTACTAGAATTTGGTCTTTTTAGGATAAAATCTCTCATCTCCAGCATCTTTTACTTTTTGGTCATGGGAATGACAATATTATTGCTTAGGAGAAATCTCTTCTCAAGGAAGTGAAGTCCCTTTCCATTGCTCAAGAGGATATTATGATACGAACCTGGTCAACATGTGCCGAGACCCAACACCAAGATTGGTAAAACAAACCCAAGATCTTTCAAGAATGGATGGAACCGCGACCCTTTGCCTAGCAAGACAAGAACCTTGGTATAGTGAATATGATGGAAACCGCAACCCGTTGCTTAGCAAAGCAAGAACCTTGGTATGGTGAAGACGCCACAAACGGGGATGGAAATCCGCTTGATAAGTCGAGGGTGAATGCCACAAGGAATCCCTTGATAAGTTCGAAAGAGTCTCTTGGAGAACTCAAGGAGAATAATCTCACAATTTAATAGTGAAAAAGTCTCCCTTTTTTATCACAAAAATCAGCCTTATATAAAGAACAAATATGTTTCCTTTTTGGAAAAGAACTCCTAAACCCTAACATGAATACTGACGTGAATAGTGTTTTATGAATAGTGACTTGAATAGTAACTAGGTCAAAGAAGTAGACTTAGAGCCCAAGAAAAATTCCTTTCCTTGGAGCCCAAGAAAGTCTCCTTTTCTTGGAGGCCAAGAAAGACTCCTTCCTAGTATGAACACCTAATTTTGTCCATATTAGACTCTAGGCAATAAACTAGAATTCAAATTAAACTAAAACTAGGATAAAATTACAAAGAAATCAAATCTTGATCAAATCTTCAAATCTTCAAATCTTCTTGAAACTTCTTGAAGAATCTTGAATCTTGAAAATAGAATCCTAACTTGAATCTTTGCTGGAAAATTCGCCCAAATAAATGGTTCATTGAACTTGGACGCTCATGGCTGGTTCGCATCATTCCCCCACTCTTGAGAAGGATTTGTCCTCAAATCCACCGGGTTCAAAGACCAGCCTAGGTGGTAGACTATGTGGTACGTCCACGGGAAACACTTCAACTCCTCTATGCAACCCGTTCATCCTTTGTGCATTTGGAGCAACTAGTGGTTATGCCATTTGTGCGCTCTCTTCAACCCTATCCAACCGCTCATGTAGTTGAAACAATTCAGCCCTCATCATTTGTCTCATCTCCCCCATCAATGCCTGCATCTTTAAATTTGGAGCAGCGGCTTGTCGACCTTCTTCGTTTGTGTTGTTCCCTTGAGTTTGAGACATGGTTAAAATTAAACTCCCTCACGTGTTTCTCTCAACTCAATTGGCTTTTTCCCTCTAATAATCTCACCACACTACCTTTTTCCTCTTGTATTTTTCTTTATGTTCTTTAGAAACTAACAAAACAATAAGGATCCAAGATGGTAAACAAACCAAACAATTATAATGTTCTTGTCACAGATTCTGAATTTTTTTTTCTCATTTTTTTTTCTTTTTTGAACAGACCTCTAAGATGTGGAAAAAAGATTAGAACAAGAAAACTAAGACAAATTTAGAAAAAAAAAAACCTAGAGTAATAAGAATAGTTAAAGAAAACTTATGCAAAAACACAAAAAAGGCCTAAAACTCCTAGTAGACTATGGAATTTGGCCTTAAGAGGGTGGTGCCCATAGCATTGCTATGGGTTCTGCTCAGAACGCTGTTTTCCTTCAAAAAAGCTTAGCCTCGACGGCTAATTCCACAAAAAAACTTCTGCCTCTGTTTTTTTCTCTATTTTTCTTTTCTCTTCTTTTCTTTTCTTAATTTTTCAGAAACAATACAAGTAGCAAAGTAATCAAGAATTCAAGAAACCCTAATTCAAGATTCTAGGGTTTATCCAATTTGACCACAAGAAGCGAAATTGAAAAACCTAGCAATAAATGGAATTGAAAAGTAGAAAAGACAGATTTGAAAACAAGACAAGAAACAGAGTTGAAAAGATGACAAGACACGGAATTGAAACAAGACTCAATCAAGAACAAAGAAAAAGGAATTTAAGACCTAAACCTAGACGCATGAATTGACCAAGAAAACAAGAAAAAGGATAGGCAAACCTGATAAACCTAAGCTCTAATTACCAATTGATACGAACCTGGTCAACATGTACCGAGACCCAACACCAAGATTGGTAAAACAAACCCAAGATCTTTCAAGAATGGATGGAACCGCGACCCTTTGCCTAGAAAGACAAGAACCTTGGTATAGTGAATATGATGGAAACCGCGACCCGTTGCTTAGCAAAGCAAGAACCTTGGTATAGTGAAGACGCCACAAACGGGGATGGAAATCCGCTTGATAAGTCAAGGTTGAACGCCACAAGGAATCCCTTGATAAGTTCGTAAGAGTCTCTTGGAGAACTCAAGGAGAATAATCTCACAATTTAGTAGTCAAAAAGTCTCCCTTGTTTATCACAAAAAATCAGCCTTATATAGGCAAAGAACAAATATGTTTCCTTTTTGGAAAAGAACTCCTAAACCCTAACATGAATAGTGACGTGAATAGTGACTTGAATAGTAACTAGGTCAAAGAAGTAGACTTAGAGCCCAAGAAAAATTCCTTTCCTTGGAGGCCAAGAAAGTCTCCTTTTCTTGGAGGCCAAGAAAGACTCCTTCCTAGTGTGAGCACCTAATTTTGTCCATATTAGACTATAGGCAATAAACTAGAATTCAAATTAAACTAAAACTAGGATAGAATTACAAAGAAATCAAATCTTGATCAAATCTTCAAATCTTCTTGAAACTTCTTGAAGAATCTTGAAGTTCTTGAATCTTGAAAATAGAATCTTGACTTGAATCTTTGCTGGAAAATTCGCCCAAATAAATGGTTCATTGAACTTGGACGCTCATGGCTGGTTCGCATCATATTCTCAGGCAGAAATCCGGGATCCAATGGCTTAAATATGGAGACTCTAATTCGACCTACTTTCATAAGGTGATTAGAGGCAGACATTCTCGCAATTCTATCACTAAACTTTCTCGTTCTGATGATAGTTCTACCATGAATGAGGATGAGGTGCGTATTGAGACTGTGGATTTCTTTTCTAATCTTCTTGGTCCTAATTCAACTAGACACAGGCCTGTTCTTATGGAAGATATTCTTCCCTTTGTGCATCAAACTATCCCTATGGAGAATCGCCATTATATGATTGCTCTTGTGATTGCTGATGAAATTAAAAAGGTGATGTTTTCTCTCAATGGCAGTAAAAGTCCTGGACCTGATGGCTTTATTGCTCATTTCTACAAGATTGCTTGGCATATTGTGGGAAAAGATGTTACAGAAGCTTTTCTTTCTTTCTTTCATTCTACTTATCTTTTGAAGGAGATCAATTCAACCATTATTGCACTTGTTCCCAAAATTGGTTCTCCCTCAATGGTTAAGGACTTTAGGCCCATTTCTTGTTGTAATACGACTTATAAATGCATCTCTAAGATCATTGCGAATCGTCTTAAGGGTAGTCTTCCTCATATTATCTCTCATAATCAATCTGCTTTTATTGAGAATAGAATGATGCTGGATAATGTTCTTATTGATCAGGATCTTGTTAGAAATTATTCCAGGGGTGGCCTTACTCCATGCACTATGAAGGTGGATCTTATGAAAGCTTTTGATTCTGTCCACTGGGATTTTATCTATCAAGCTCTTCATGCATTTGGGTTTCCTGATATGTTTGTTGGCTGGATTATGGAATGTATTTGTACCACAAGATTTTCTGTTGCCATTAATGGAAGTCTTGAAAGTTATTTTCCTGGATCTAAAGGTGTTCGCCAAGGTGATCCTCTTTCACCCTATCTCTTTGTCATTGCTATGGAAATTTTGACTGGTATGTTGAACAAGCTTCACTCCACTGGATTTCTGTTTCATCCCAAATGTGCAGAACTTAAGCTCAACCATCTCTGTTTTGCGAATGATCTCCTTGTTTTTTGTAAAGCTAATGAGCATACTATTAGATCTATTTCTACTACTCTGGCTAATTTCCACAAATGTTCGGGATTGTTTTGCAATCCTGAAAAGAGTGAAATTTACTATGGCAATTGTTCTCAGGAGAAGATTAACTTGGTTTTTGCTATTCTTGGCTTTGAAGAGGGTTCCTTTCCAGTTAAATATCTTGGTATTCCTCTCATTTCTGGCAGACTCCGAAAATCTGACTGTCAGGCTATCATTGATAAAATTTTGAAAAGAATTGATCACTGGACTACTCGCTGGCTTTCTTTTGTGGGTCGCCTTCAATTGATCAAGTCTGTTTTGTCTGGTATGTATACTCATTGGACTAGCTCACTCTTTCTTCCAAAAGGCCTTATTTCTGTCATTGAAGGCAAATTTTGTGCATTCTTGTGGCGCGGAGCTGGCCCGAAGGTTGCTTGGGCTAATGTTTGTAAACCAATTGATGAGGGTGGCCTTGGTATTCGGACAATTGAGGAAACAAACAAAACTGCACTTTTGAAGCTTTTATGGAGATTTTATTCATCTCGTTATTCTCTATGGGCGAATTGGGTTTGGACTAACCACATCAAAGACAAATGCATTTGGACTCTCTCTATCCCCAAAGATTGCAGTTGGACTTGGAGAAAAATCTTGCAACTAAGATGTTTGGCTAAAACCTTCATTACTCATTGTATTGGTAATGGTATCTCTACTTTTTTCTGGCATGATAACTGGCATTTTTCAGGAAATCTTCGTACTCTTTATGGGATACCTTCTATCCTTCTTTTGACGCTAGAGTTGCTAATATCATCTATAACAGCAACTGGATTTGGCCTCATCACCCTCCTTCATTGGCAAATCTCCACCCCAGTGCTATTTTAGCTCCTAATGATGATGATGATACTTTCAACTGGGCTCATGTTTCTAATGGGAAGTTCTCTTTCAAAAAGACTTGGGAAAACATTAGAGTTAAAAAGGATAAGATTCATTGGTTTAAACTTATTTGGTTTAACAATTGCATCCCTAAACATAGTTTCGTCACTTGGCTTGCAATCTTGAATAAGTTGACAACTAAGTACAGACTTGTTTCTTGGGGCATTCAAGATAATTCTAATTGTGTTTTTTGCTACATGGGATGTGAAACAAATGAGCACTTATTTTTTGAATGTTCCTTCACTCGGAGAATCTGGAGACAGGGATTGTCGGCACTTTCCATTGATTGCTCACTGTTCACTATTCCCAAAATTTTGGATACTTCTAGCTCTATTGATATATGGAGTTATGATTCCAAAGTCCAGATTTTCAGAACTTTTCTCTGTGCTGCAATTTATCATATTTGGATGGAGAGAAATAGACGTATTTTCAGAGAAGAAGCCTTTACTGAAGAACAAATCTTTAAGTCTATCCAAAACGATGTCAACTCCAAAATCCTCACGAGCAAAAAATTCAAGAACACATCTATCAATCGTGATGTTTTGGAGCGATGGGGGCTTCTGAATTACTTTTTTTTTTTTTGATAATTCAGTAAAATTTTATTCAAAGAAAAAAAACACAAAATACAAGTACAACTAAGGAAAACCAAATTAAGACAAAATACAAAAACAATGAAAAAGAAAGAACAAAAAGACAAAAAAACAAATGAATTACTAGTTAAAGTAATTCAGTAGACCCCATCGCTCCAAAATATCACGATTGATAGATGTGTTCTTGAATTTTTTGCTCGTGAGGATTTTGGAGTTGACATCGCTCTGGATAGACTTAAAGATTTGCTCTTCAGTAAAGGCTTCTTCTCTGAAAATACGTCTATTTCTCTCGATCCAAATATGATAAACATCAGCATAAAGAAAAGTTCTGAAAATCTGGACTTTGGAATCATAACTCCAAATATCAATAGAGCTAGAAGTATCCAAAATTTTGGGAATAGTGAACAGTGAACAATCAATGGAAAGTGCCGACAATCCCTGTCTCCAGATTCTTCGAGTGAAAGAACATTCAAAAAATAAGTGCTCATTTGTTTCACAACCCATGTAGCATAAACCACAATTAGAATTATCTTGAATGCCCCAAGAAACAAGTCTGTACTTAGTTGTCAACTTATTCAAGATTGCAAGCCAAGTGATGAAACTATGTTTAGGGATGCAATTATTAAACCAAATAAGCTTAAACCAATGAATCTTATCCCTTTTAACTCTAATGTTTTCCCAAGTCTTTTTGAAAGAGAACTTCCCATTAGAAACATGAGCCCAGTTGAAAGTATCATCATCATAATAAGAAGCTAAAATAACACCGGGGTGGAGATTTGCCAATGCAGGAGGGTGATGAGGCCAAATACAATTATTGTTATAGATGATATCTGCAACTCTAGCATCAAAAGATGGATAGAAAGTGTCTATCCCATAAAGAGTACGAAGATTTCCAGAAAAATGCTAACATGCCAGAAAAAAGTAGAGATACCATTACCAATACAGTGAGTAATGAAGGTTTTAGCCAAACATCTGAGTTGCAAGATTTTTCTCCAAGTCCAGCTGCAATCTTTGGGGATAGAGAGAGTCCAAATGTATTTGTCTTTGATGTGGTTAGTCCAAACCCAATTCGCCCAAAGAGAATAACGAGATGAATAAAATCTCCAGAAAAGCTTCAAAAGAGCAGTTTTGTTTGTTTCCTCAATTTTTCGAATACCAAGGCCACCCTCATCAAATGGTTTACAAACATTAGCCCAGGTAAGCTTCGGGCCAACTCCACGCCACAAGAAAGCACGAAATTTGCCTTCAATGACAGAAATAAGGCCTTTTGGAAGAAAAAGTGAGCTAGTCCAATGAGTATACATACCAGACAAAATAGACTTGATCAATTGAAGGCGACCTGCAAAAGAAAGCCAGCGAGTAGTCCAGTGATCAATTCTTTTCGAAATTTTATCAATGATAGCCTGGCAATCAGATTTTCGGAGTCTGCCAGAAATGAGAGGAACACCAAGGTATTTAACTGGAAAGGAACCCTCTTCAAAGCCAAGAATAGCAAAAATCAAGTTAATCTTCTCCTGAGAACAATTGCCATAGTAAATTTCACTCCTTTCAGGATTGCAAAACAATCCCGAACATTTGTGGAAATTAGCCAGAGTAGTAGAGATAGATCTAATATTATGCTCATCAGCTTTACAAAAAATAAGGAGATCATCCGCAAAACAGAGATGGTTGAGCTTAAGTTCTGCACATTTGGGGTGAAACTGAAATCCAGTGGAGGAGTGAAGCTTGTTCAACATACCAGTCAAAATTTCCATAGCAATGACAAAGAGATAGGGTGAAAGAGGATCACCTTGGCGAACACCTTTAGATCCAGGAAAATAACCTTCAAGACTTCCATTAATGGCAACATAAAATCTTGTGGTACAAATACATTCCATAATCCAGCCAACAAACATATCAGGAAACCCAAATGCACGAAGAGCTTGATGGATGAAATCCTAGTGGACAGAATCAAAAGCTTTCATAAGATCCACCTTCATAGTGCATCTTGGAGAAAGGCCACCCCTGGAATAATTTCTAACAAGATCCTGAGCAATAAGAATATTATCCAGCATCATTCTATTCTCAGTAAAAGCAGATTGATTGTGAGAGATAATATGAGGAAGACAACCCTTAAGTCGATTCGCAATGATCTTAGAGATGCATTTATAAATCGTATTACAACAAGAAATGGGCCTAAAGTCCTTAACCAATGAGGGAGAGCCAATTTTGGGAACAAGTGCAATAATGGTTGAATTGATCTCCTTCAAAAGAGAAGTAGAATGAAAGAAAGAGAGAACAGCTTCCGTAACATCATTTCCAACAATATGCCAAGCAATATTGTAAAAATGAGTAGTAAAGCCATCAGGTCCAGGACTTTTACTGCCATTGAGAGAAAACATCACCTTTTTAATTTCATCGGCAGTCACAGGAGCAATCATTTGATGGCGATTCTCCACAGGGACAGTTTGATGCACAAAGGGAAGAATATCTTCCACAAGAACAGGCCTGTGTCTAGGTGAATTAGGACCAAGAAGATTAGAAAAGAAATCCACAATCTCAGTACGCACCTCATCCTCATTCATGGTAGAACGACCATCAGAACAAGAAAGTTTAGTGATAGAATTGCGAGAATGTCTGCCTCTGATCACCTTATGAAAGTAAGCCGAATTAGAGTCTCCATATTTAAGCCATTGGATCCTGGATTTTTTCCTGAGAATATCCTCTTGAGCAATGGAAAGGGATTTCACTTCCTTGAGAAGAGATTTCTCCTGAGCAATAATATTGTCATTCCCATGACCAGAAAGTAAAAGATGCTGGAGATGAGAGATTTTATCCTAAAGAGACCGAATTCTAGTATTAGCATTGTGAAAAAAATTAGCATTGAAATCCTTGAGTGCTTTCTTCAGGACTTTTTGTTTCTGGACGAGCCGGTACATAGGTGAACTTGAGACATAAAAATTCCAGTTCTTTTCCACAACATCAAAGAAAAGCTCATGAGAAGTCCAAGCATTAAAGAATTTAAAAGGCTTCGGTCTGGAAGATTGTGGAAGGGAAGTGTACATAATAAGTGGACAGTGATCAGAGATACCAGGTGTTTCAACATGGAGAGATGAATGTGGATAAATGTCAAGCCATTTAGTATTGACAAAGGCTTTGTCAAGCTTACTGGCTTTGAAATGCCTTCCAGAACTTTTGTTAGACCAAGTGAAGTGCAGTCCAAAGCTAGGATGCTCAATGAGATCAGCCTGAGAAGTGCAATTAATGAAATCCTCAGAGTTCTTTGAAATGTACTTTGTAGAACGGTCTGCTTGGGAGAGGACTTCATTAAAGTCACCAATAATACACCAAGGTCGAGATGCACTAGTAGAGCTCCATTGAACAAGCTTAGACCAAAGGGCTTTCCTGTCAGAAGAAATACTTTCACCATAGACAAAAGTGAGAAAAGTAAATGAGCTATCCGTCAAAGATTTGACAAGGCAATGGATAGCTTGGTCATTTGAATCAATTTCTATGATGTCAAAGCGATCAGATTTCCACAAAATCCAAGCATGATAGTTGTGCAGAAACCCAAAACCATCAAACTTACGAGAAATGATATCATTTTCATTTCCCGCTTTAATTTTAGTTTCAACAATGCTAAAAATATCAATAGAGAATTTATTTACAAGCTGAAGAACTGTTTTTTGTTTTTGGCAGCTATTAAACCCCCTGATGTTCCAGGATGAAAAAATCATTGGTGGGTTAAGGGAATTGACCAGGTTGAAGACCCCGCCTGGTCTGGGTGTTTATCATCATTAATCGAAATATCCACATTTTGCTCATTATGCTCAATATTAGGATCAATTTCACCTGGTTCAAGATCATCACCCAAGTTGAGAGGTTCAAATTGATTGTTAGAAACCACAACATCACCTGGAGCTGGAACAACTCTAATCCTCCTTGGAAAAACAACTCCATCATGGACAGGAACGACATTATCTGACTTAGAAAAAGAATCTCTTCTTGAAGAAAAGACAGAGGCCTTTCCCTTGGAAGGCGAACTTCTCCCAGAGCTTCCAGGACTGATCGGCTTTACTCTTGATCGGGAAGTGGATAAACCCAAATTTGTTTGTTGAACAGCAGTGCAAGTGCCATCCTGAGTCTTCTCAAGAGAATTAGATTGGGGAACAATTGCTGGAAGAGAAGATTTCCTCCCAACATCAGTCCATCCATTAGAACTGGATGGTTGTTGTTGTGCCTTTTGGTCAATATGAGTAGAAGGGCAGTTTGGCGCCAGGTGCTCTATGAGGAGACAATTAGTGCATTTTCTGGGCTTCCAAGCATATTCAACTGAGACATCAACCCATTCTCCTTTTTGGTTTTGAACATCCACCATCTCTAGAAGTTCATTTTCCAGATTAACTTCCACACACACCTTAGCAAAACCAAGATGTGAACGAGTGGTAATGAGAGGGTCAAAGACTGAAAGGAACGTTGCGCAGTTTAATCCACATAGGAATTTTATCACATTTGAATTCAACCTTCTGTGCGTTAGGATCCCATTTTCTTAGAAGAAGAGGACGATCATTAACATGCCATAATTGTTCAAGGATTATTGGAATGACTTCCTGATTTTCAAAAGTGAAAATGTACAGATCGTTGTCTGTTGAGCGAACTTGGACAGAGCCAAACTTTTTCCATTTGTTGTTGATGAAATTTCTAATGAGAAAGAAAGGTGGAGGTTTCTCAAGAAACTATCCAAGAAGACAACATTCCCAATAAGAGTTTCCAACATCATGAACATCTTGAGGAGCTGAGCACGCCGGCTTGCCATTTCTGATTGTTGGTTCAAAGTACTTCAATTTGTAGGATTCAGCAACAGAGCCCATGAACATTTCTTGCCAATTGCTAGTCGTTGTCCATGCTTTAGGTTGAGGTTAATGCTTAGGTCCCTTTCTTGGACGGGCATTTTGTTTTGGTTGAAGGTTAGAACTAGGCTGTTTAAAGTTGTTCGATGGTGCATTGGTGTTTGCAGTTTGAGTGGTGTTTGCAATTTGAGTGGTGTTTGCATTTTGAGTTGTGTTTGCATTTCAGTTGAAACTTGGTTGTTGAGAAGAGGAAGCTAATTGTTGACTATGATTGCTAATAGGAGCTTTCAAGTTCGCATTCTGGAGAGGGGGGAATTGAGCAGTGTAGGCATGCTGATCAGATGAAAGATTAATTTCACTTTTGTTACTATTGTCTCCACGCTGATCCAAAACCTTGTCATAATTATTTTGAGACTGGACATCCACGTGATTTGCTGGGGCTTGGTCAAAAGCAGAAATGGTATGAGCTGTTAAACCCATGTGCGGATGACTCACTTGATTAAGAGCTTGATTTGAAAAATTGTCAAAAGGAGCACCGGCAGCTCCATGTGGAGCTGGTTCACGTGGGTCCAAACATGATTTTGCACATGGGAAGGTTGCTGAAAATTGAACGTTGGAAGCATACCCATGTGCGAAAGACCCACTTGATTAAAAGCTTGATTTGAGAAATTATCAAAAGGAGCAGCTGCAGCCCCATGTAGAGATGGCCCACGTGGATTGGAGTAGGAATTGCTAGGTCCAGCGGCATTAAAGAAATGCCCCATGTGCTGATGTTGTTGACCACCAAAATTTGAATGGCCCACATGCATTATATTTGGTATCTCATTCACATTATGCTGAATCATTGCATGTTGTGACCCCACGGTTTTGAGATTATCAAAATCAATTGCAGCCCGCAGAATTTGACCATGAGGATTGCCAATATTCTCTAGGCCCGCGTGAGAATTGTTGGAAACATGATGTTGACCAACGATCAAATTGTTTGTAACATGGCTCATGTGCAGCTGTTCCATACCATTATTCTAATTGCCAAAATAATTTGGACTCACAAATCCATGGCCCACCATAATGCTGGAGTCAAGTGGCAATGAAGTTGTACCAATGGCTTGCGAAGTAGTACCCATGGCTGGAGAAGAAGACTGAGCAATACCTTTGCTTGTACCGTGTGCATCAAGGATAGCAGGTGCTACGGGAAATCCCCTATGATCTGACGAGGACAACTCTTCAAGCTCATTAACCATATCAATGGATCGATTCTTTAACTGAATATTCCTATAGGTTTCCTCAAGCACTTTACTTGAGTAGAACGATTCTTCTTCTTCAAAGGCTGCAGCTGAAGATGAATCATCAGAATTTTCTGAAACATTAGTAGACTTGGTTTTGGCCTTAAGCCTATCACTAGCACGTGTTGGATTCGTCTTACCACCTGCCATGGTAAAAAGAAAAAATGAAGTGGCTAAGGGACGGGTTTGGAATAGTGTTTAGGTTGCAAAGGTTGAAGCTTGAAACAAAATGGTGAATGGTGGTGATTGGTGGTGGTGCTGATAGGAGGTGGTGGTGTTTGTAGTCTAGAGAGAAGGGAGAGAATTTTCTCTCTCTTCCATTTTCTTAGGCTAATCGCAAATTAAACCAAAAAAATTCTGAATTACTTTAATTAGTAATTCATTTGCTTTCTTGTTTTTTGTTCTTTCATTTTCATTGATTTTGTTTTTTGTCTTTTTTGGTTTTCCTAAGTTGTACTTGTACTTTGTTTTTTCTTTGAATAAAATTTTACTGAATTATCAAAAAAAAAGGTAGTAGTGTGTACAATCCATGTGGCTGAACCCTAGACTTAGCTTGCCTACAAGTAACACATCTTCCACAAGTTCTCTCAACATCCCTTTTCATGTGTGGCCAATAAAAGTGCTCTTGCAAAATAGCTAAGGTTTTAGCGACTCCAAAGTGTCTCATTAAACCACCACCACGGGATTCCCGAACTAACAAGTCTCTTAAAGAACAATTAGGCACACACAACTTATTTTCTCTAAATAAAAATCCTTCATGCCTATAAAACTAACCTTCTGCAGTTTTCTCACTAGCCCTATAACGTTCACTAAAATCATGTTTACCTTGATAAAGGTCCTTAATATGCTCAAAACCAAGAAATTTAGCATCATGAGTAGAGATTAAGGCATACCTTCTTGACAATGCATCTGCAACCACATTTTCCTTACCTTGTTTATAGTGAATGACATAAGGAAAAGTCTCAATGAACTCAACCCACCTAGCATGTCTCTTGTTCAGCTTGTGTTGACCCTTCAAATGATTCAAGTGATACGAACCACGCCAACATGTGACGCGACCCAACACCAAATATGGCAAACGACCCCAAGACCTTTCAGGAATGGATGGAACCTCGACCCTATGCTTAGCAAAGCTAGAACCTTGGTATAGTTGAGGACGCCACAAACGAGGATGGAGATCTCGTTTGATAAGTCAGAGTTGAACGCCACAAGAATAATCTTGATAAGTTCGAAAAAGTTCTTGAGAACTTAAGGAGAATAATCTCACAATTTAATTTCAGAATTGTCTTCCTTTATTATCACAAAAAGTGCCTTATATAGGCAATAACAAATAAGTATCCTGATTGGAAAAGGACTCCTAAACCCTAGCCCAAGTAGGAAAAACGTGAATAGTAACTAGGTCAAAGGAAACAAACTTGAAGACCAAGAAAAGACACCTATTTACTATTCACGTGAATAGTGACGTGAATAGTAACTAAAAAGGAAGCAAACTTTCAGCCCAAGAAAAGCTCCTTTCTAGTGTGAACACCTAATCTTGCAGCCCAAGAAAGTCTCTTTCCTAGTGTGAACACTTAAATTCGTCCGTAGGAAATTAAACTAAAACTGAAAACTAAGACTATGATAGAATTACAAAGATATCAAATCTTGACTAAATCTTCAAATCTTCTTGAAACTTCTTGAAGAATCTTGAAGTTCTTGAATCTTGAAAATTAGAATCTTGACTTGAATCTTTGCTGGAAAATTCATCCAAATGGTGCAATGAATGTGGATGGCTGGTTCGCATCAGATACAACATTATACAAGAAATCACAAATATTACAACAAACTCTAACTATTCAAGACATGAAAATGCATATCTCCCTCACCTTTAGCAAGCCAAGAATCTACTCCAATTTCCCAAATGTTCTTTCATTACCACTCAAAACTTCTACCTAAACACAGTAAGGAATGAAAACCTTCTCTCTCGAAGGCCTTTAATGCTTTCATGAATAAACAGAATATTCCTCCAAACTAGAAGATGGCACTTTTCATTTTTAGAGCTAAGAGGGCTTTGGGCTCTAATGATCTTCGTGTCTAATGGTTGTTTTGGGTTTTCCCTATTTTCTTTGTAGGTTCATTGTTGGTTTCTCTATAATTTCTTTTTTGTTGTCTTTCCCAATCTTTGATTTGTTCATTGATCTTTTTTGTACCATGTACCTCGTTTTTTTTTGGCAATGAAATTCACTGATCTATCAAAAAAAAAAACTTCAATTTAACACATAATCCAAGTAATCATTCAAATAATCAAATATTCAAGTTATATTCATTTCCTCACACAAACTATACAACTAACAAGTAATATGAGTAATACAAGCAAGATATAGCATACTCACTTTCTTCTTCATTGCACCTTTATATAAAACTCAACTATACATGTAACTAAGTTAAGAAATTCACCTTAATTTTAGCCATCTATCAAGTATTCCTAGTCTCTACAACAAATATAACACAATAAACAAGCTAAAGTTAAGCATGAGGCTTAAAATCTCTATTTTGTCCCTTAAGTTCAATATGCCAAAACTAGTTTTATCCAATGTTTAGTTAACTAAAGTATCTAACTATCCTCAACTACATTTATGGAACCTAAACCAAGCATTAAACTAGTATTTAAGGCTCTAATTGCAACAATTTTAATGTGCGCATACAAAGAGGCATAAAAAAATCTACGTTCTCGAAATTCGATAATTTTTAATGTGGGATCGTTTTATCAACCCAACATCACATATCTATCATTAGATTAAGGTTTGGAGCATTATTTCTTGGGTCTGTGTGAATAGTATCTATTAACTAACTTTTACAATTCAAGCATTTCTATCCCATTCAAAGCTTTATTCTAGGTTTATTTACTCCTAAATTGAGTCTAATTAACATTCAATCAAGCATTAATGTGAGGTTACCCAAAAATCCCCAATTTCCATATGAAACCCTAAATTGAAATTTAAGATGGAGCAATCTAGCAATGAACCAAGTTATCCAATCAAATAAACATGTTCTATACACATATTTGAGAGTAAAATAAGCATAGATAAGCGTATATAGTACATTATTTAACCTTAAGAAGCAATAAGAGCACAAAACAAATAAGTTATAACAGTTTCAACATCTCAGCAGTAGCTCAACTTTGGCTGCACAATTACCTAAGCAAATGACCTCCTATGAAACTGATTTTTAAATGTATGGAAAGCTCTTCGAAAGTAGATAACTCTAGAATCAAATGACACCTAATTCTGAGCTAAATTCATCAAGATATGACTAAAACAATATAGGTGCGCAAACTGTCCAGATTGATTACGTTTTCTGCCACCTTTAGATTTTTAGTGTTTTTGAAGCGCAAAATGATTTTTCATAATTTTTCAGCCTAAACAAAGTTTGTTCCTAACTGCTCAAAATACCTACCCTAATTGTTTAATTGTTTTCTAAATAGTAATACTAGGTCAAAAATACCACAAAATTCAGGCAAGCAAAACTGTCCTGCACCAGCTCAACTACAAAACCTCACTGATTTTAGCCATTTTGAGCAAGTAAACGATTTTTTCTCATATTTTGTCTAGCATAAAAGTTGTTCCTCTAAGAGTCTAGATCAATATAGATATTTTTCCAGATTTTTCCCACGAAGTTTACTTACTCAAACAATCTACAAAATACAACTGCTACACAAAATTCTGCAAGCATACATATATCCAAACTTGAATAATACAACAAATTCTTACTCAACAACACATATATATGCAATACAACTTCTGAAAATCAGTTTTTTAAAAGATCCCCTCACCTTATACGTGCTAGAAACATGAGCAAATGCACAAAAATACGAAGAAATTGGCTCGGGGTTTCTTATTTCTTCTCATTTCTTCTTCTTTTTCTTCTTCTTTCTTGTGTGTGTGTGTGTGTGTGTCTGAATTTTGTGTGTGTTTTGTGTACTTGTGTGTGTTTTATTTAATTCATCGTAAGTAAGATATTTAGTTTAAGCTCATTGACTAGTTTACCCTTTCAACTAATTGTTTAATTCTGGTTTGCCATTTAGTTGACTTCTAATTATTCTAGTTCGCTAATGTTATGAGGTAGAATTTAATTATTGTCCACGAAGTTGTAAAATATACAAGTACACGTAATTGAGCATAAATGCAAATTAAATAGGGTAAATGCATGTAAATCAATAAATATACAATTTTATGCAAACATATATATATATATGCACGTTAATAAAATAATTATATGTTTGGGATGGGGTGTCAGAATACCTCCTGTTTATAGCCGAAAGAAGGTGGCATCACAACAGAAATGCTACGGCGTGGTCAAGCCTCCTTTACACGTGCAAATGCTCTAGATCGAAACACACAAACATCCAAATGTTATTTCTACAAACTAAATAAATGTGCTAGCTACTTAGTAGTAGATTAGAGCTTGCATATAGATATAAAGCAAAAAGAATAACACTTATTTTTTGTCGTGCTTTGGCCGAGAGCATTAAGGAATAAAACATAGTTCTCATCCTTTTCTTCGTTCCCGTTGATGGTCAGAAAAACAAGATGGTACGGACTAGCCTCCTCCACAAGTGTAAAGGTCAAAGATCGAAACACACGAGCATCCAATGGCAAACACCACCAACCAAGTAAATGTGCTAGCTTCTTGGTGAAAGATCTAAGCTTGTATAAAGTTAGAAGGCAAGAGAAAAATCCTACCACCCTATCTTTACTATGGCCAAAAATACCATGAAAGAAAGGAGAGAATTTTGTCATCTTTTCTTCTCTTGTGTTGGCCGAAAAAACCATCATCAAAAGAGTAGAATAGTTGGCCTTTATATAGAGTCTTGAGTTGTGTAGGATTGTGACAAATGGCATGTTATGTCTTCTCAAGACATCATCCTTTTGCCAAGTGTCAATCATGCACACACTCTAGCCAACTTGTTGTTTATCTTTTTGTGCAACTTGTTGCTTGTCCTCTAGTGTTTTGTCTACTAGTGTTTCGTCCACTAGTGCAAGTTATCTTTTGTCTTTTAGTTCAAGTTGTCTTTTGTCTTCTAGTGACAACTTTCCAATTATTAATTCTAATCCCCAAGAGCTCTGGCATGTTTACCATCGCCCTTTGCTTCTTAGACGTTGGGCGCCTGAAAGTCATTTAGTCAATTTGAACTGTGATCGGATTCCTATGTGGATTAAATTTATGGATCTTCCATTGGGACTTTGGCATCAAGAAGGGCTTAGTTATGTGGCAAGCACCATTGGTTTTCCCCTGCAAATGGACTCGCTCATTGCCTCACGAAGGCACCTGGGATATGCCCGTGTTTGTGTTGAAATGAACATTGCAAAGGAACTTCCTAACTCATCACTGGTGAAGCTTCCTAATGGGAATAATACTGAAATTCAAATTGAATACACCTGGAAACCAAGAAAATGTACTCACTGCAACGTTTTTGGTCATAATTTGTCCAATTGCACTAACGTGCCAATGGAAACTGCTCCGGTGCAGACTGTCGCTCAAAATACTAATGAAGGAGAGTGGAAGGAAGGTGGCAAACAAAAGAAGAAGAACAATACTAAGCCTACAAGCACAAATGCAGCAAGCAAGAATCAGTACAATGTCCTATCTGATAACCCAAAGGTTGCTGAACATTCCAGCAAGCCATCCGACGTCAATCAAAGTCAACCATTTGTTTCTAACAAGAATGCTAATGACACAACCTCAGGAAAATAGGTGGAGCAGCCAAGGAATTCAAAATATCCACAAAAAGCATTTCGCAGTACTCAAGCAATTTTCACTCAAAGAGGAAGAAAATCTTCAGGCAATCTCCAAGGATGTGCTAAGAACAAAATGGATTTTAAAGTTCAGGATAGAGTTCGTAAGGAAATTCTCCAATCCTTTTCAGCCCCAGCTCACCAATCAAATTCTCAAGAGGCTCAGGATTACTTTGAGGGAGATGATGACCCCCCTGATAGGGGAGCAAATTAGTTTCTTACATTTGTCTTCTATCTTCTTGTTGTGATTGTTCACTGATTGTCTTTTGATCTGCTTTCTTTGTTTGGCCATTGACCTATTTGTTTTTTTCCTACTGGATTTTCCTTGTACTTTGTACTACCTTTTTTTTTTTGTTGAAATGAACACTAAATTAACAAAAAATAAATAAATAAATAAATAAATAACTGGAAATAGACCCCAATAATTTTAGTATTTATACTTTGGCCCAATACTTTTAGTATTTGCACTTTTACCCCAATACTTTTAGTATTTGCACTTTTGTCTTAACACTTTTAGTATTTTCACTTTGACCCTAATACTTTCTGTATTTGTACTTTGGCCCCAATACTTTCAGTATTTGTACTTTTGGCCTGCTTAACTATTGACGTCCAAAATAAACAACATTAACTCTTTATTGTGTTTCCAACCTAATACCAAGCTCATTAATTGCCTTATTCTTGAAGCTCTTTTTGTGTGTGACTTTCTAGATTCATAACCGTATAACGATGAGGGACTATTAAACGCTTTTAATCTATTCCGAGAATGTCTCTGTCATTCTCTGAAATACCCTCATGTTCAAGAGTTACGTCTAGCAACATATGCACATCATGACAATTTATATGGTAATGAAGTCTAACTTTTATGAATCTATTTATAGGCGCGAATTAGCGTGTAGTCCGATACTATTAAGTCCACTAAACGATTCTATGCATAGATCTATTTGGTAGAATGAGAGATGACACCTATGGAACCCTTTCCATCATTCCATCTGTTATGTACCCCGGCCGAGGACTTCCTCATTCAACAACTGAAATAAGATCGCATAGGACATCGCCTCACGTTGGAGGTTAACAGATCCTATCTTGACAATTACTTGTCAATTCATACCACAAAACTAAAACGTGAAAGGTCGTAACCCATCTTTTGGAAGACGGGTATTGTCCAGATGCAGTATTTAGCCCCTGATATAACCGGCATTCATAATTTCTCAAGTCTAAGGATTAATTTGCATAATTCGCAATGTTACACACTATTAATCTAAAGTCATGCAGTTTTAGTCATTCTTGTCACATTCAGTGATCCGCTCAACTAACAATCACCCATATGTAAGTTAGTCGCATCCCTATGCTATTATGACATCTCGGTTATGCAAGAGTTTGTGTGGAAATGAATATCCAGAAGGATCTCCCAAATAGCACCTTTGTTGAACTTCCTAATGGGAAAGAGGCAGAAATTCAGATAAAATATGATTGGAAACCTCTAAAATGTTCTCTATGCAATGTTGGTGGACATGATACATCCACTTGTCCTAATTCTACTAAGACGAAAGTTAACAAAAACACCAATGGCACTAATCCAAAATGGACTGATGTTGGTAAGAAGCCCAGAAGGAGACGTGGTGCGTCCCGAAAAGAGAATAAGGCTACAACCAACAGATTTAGTGCCTCAATGTTATTGATGAAGATCATTCTAATCAATCGTTTGTTTATCCTCAGGACAACTTTTCTAGGTCAAAGGTTGTTGATCATCTTTCCTCAGGTACGGGTGTTTATCACAGGCAAACAAACTCCCCAATGAATCAGGTCAATTTTCTGCCTGCCAACACTTTGAGTAGGGTCAATGTGGAAGTGCCAAGCTCTCAAATTTATGAAAAACAAATTCAAAGAATCTCAGTCACCCCGTTCTCGTCACAAGTTTCCAAGGATAAAAATTTCACAGCTGCTCCAGGCAAAGACCGATCAACTATTAGTTCGTTTGGTCATGATAACGCCAAAGCCTGTCTAGGGCAACCTCAAGCGCAACTCCTTCGTTCGACTACACTCGAGCTGTTCAAGGCATCTTCAATGGAAGACCCCCAGATCGACATATTAAATGAGGAGATTCTCTTTGTTTTTTGTCCCTTTTCATGGCTTTTGTTGCCTTCGGTCTGCGACCGATTTAGCTTTCGCTTTTTTTTGCATTGTTCTTGATTGTGACACCAGTTGTCATGCATTGTGTACTTTGATGTACTTTTCCTTTTTCTTTCAATAAAATACCACTGACTTAACAAAAAAAAAAAAATCTCTATGTTAATCAAAGGTAACTTATATATGATAGCCCGTACTTGATTATTCTAGTCCCAGTCGAATAATTTGAAGGCTATGAATTAGTTTGAATGTTTATCATATCGAGGAAATATACCACTGTATTCTAAACACTTTTAGAATATATTTCCTCTTCGAAAAACATTGAGGACACATTCATATAATAGGAATGGCGGAGAATATGAACGTCACGAACAAGTCAATATGTAAACAAATAAAGAGACGTAAATGCCATTATGTACAAGTTAATGCCAAAATATCCCAAAATAGGTCATCTAACTATATAACATTAGGGCATATCTCTAATAGTTTGGACATCGGTTAGGGTATGTGTAGTTCAAATGCATAAATGGGTAAATTGGTGTTTTGTAAGAAATGAGGGCTATCGGGTGGACTTAAGGGTTTAAAGGGTGTCATAATGTGAGGGTTGAAGGGTAGGATAGTTTGTTTGTGAATTGGGAACCTTGTCTTCCAGTTTGAAGCTAAATAGCCTATGTTATCAAAGGGGAAAAAGGGGGTTTGAGGGTTTTTAGCAATATCATTGCCTTGTAGTGGTTTATAGTATGCTTAAATGTAGCCCTAAGGTTTATGTGAGTTTTTGGTAAGGTTCCGTTAAAGATTATGATTTATATCTCTTTATGCGCAATCAGTTATTCAAATGTTATTGCTTGTAATTCATTGATTCCTAAGGGCGACCTACTTTGTTGTCCTTTATTTATTATTTTGCTTCATATCGCTTGATATTTTTTGTCATATTGTCATTTTCTTTAAGTGCATTGCATAGTGGTTGCGCAACCATAGTGTAAGGGGTAGATGTATTGGATATTGGCTGGGCGGCAGCGGGCTTGCCATTGGATATTCGATCACCGTGCTCGAGTCCCTCACTTGAGTGTTTAGGGTTTATGTTGGCACATTGATCGAGATTTATGGTTCGTGATTGAAGATCAAGTAAATTTTGGAGTGTTTAGGGTTAAAGTGAATCGTATCCTTTTAAATGTGTGGTATCTTATTGCTTATGAGCATTTTAATTGCTTAAATTGCTTTATTTGAATGTAACTAAATGCATTGCACGAATCCCCTTATAAATGCTTCATGTATACTGTTTTCCTCTCCCTCACTGGGTAGATACATGATTGTATACTCACTCCTCATTATCCACCTTTTAGGAAATGCTGTGTTAGCAAGAAAGTTCGTGATTACGTGATAGTTCATGTGTTATATGGCTTGAATTGTAAAAAAAAAAAAAGTTGTAAAGTTGTTCTATTATGAGTTGTATGTATTCAATGAATAAATAAATGTAATTTAAGTTTAATTAGATTATTAGAGTGGTATGATAACCTAGTTTATGTAATAGGTTAGTATTATTTCATTTCAAAACATGAGCGTGCTTGTCTAAAGGAAAAGAGTTAGGATAGCCTTTGAATTTGGAAAATGTATAATTGTTTATGTTTGTTTGTTGAGATCCAAGGCTCAGATGGCCTTGAGGAGTTGTTAAATGTGTTGGACACGGTACTGGTCCATTTATATTCTATTTGCAGGTTTTGGTTAGTCCTATAAATAGGGGAGACTCCGCCCGTTTTCCCTTAATTTTGTGTCCAGGTTTGGATTTGGGTTGAGTAAGCAATATCATCCCCTTACTCCAACTCGTGGGGTAATCCGGATATACCCTAAATTCCTACGACCCGCTTCTCCAAGGACTAAGGTCTAAGTTGTAACACTCAACCCGAACTAAAACATTTACTATTTTATTTTTCGGATTTCGTATTTTTCCCACATTACATGACATTTATCTACCATACGTTCATTAGAATTATGTGAAAACATGTTAGGGCGTGACATTTAGGTGGTATCAAAGCTTATAGAATGCATGAGCCGGGATAGGTTTCTCAGTTTGTAGGGTAGATGTGACACCCCTTCCTTAACATATAATTATTTTATTAATGTGAATATATAGGTTTGCATAAAATTCAACATTTCTTGGTTGACATGCATTTGCCCTATTTAACTTGCATTTATGCTCAATTACGTGTACTTGTAAGTTTTAGAACATTGTGGACAATAATTAAATTCTACCACATAACATTAGCGAACTAGAATAGTATGAAGACAACTAAATGGCAAACTAGAAATAAACAATTAGTTGAAGGGGCAAAATAGTCATTGAGTTTAAACTAAATATCATACCTATCATGAATTAAATAAAACACACACCAGCACACAAAACACACACATACAATCAAACACACACACAAATTCACATGATTTGAAAAGAGGGAAGAAGATAGGGAACAAAAGAATAAAGAAGAAAGAAAGGGTTTAGGGCGCAATCTCAAGTAGATCTTCAAGTATTTGTGCATCTTTAACATTATTCTTGCTTTTCTTGATCCAAATCTTGAAATTTAGGTGAGAGATTCTTTCAAAAGCTTTTCTTAAAGCTTATTCAAGTAGATCTTGTATATTTGTTGGTTTTGTTTACTTATGTTGCGTACTCTAAGAGTTTGATGTATGATTATTGCATTGGTTGGTTGAGCTACATTGATGAGTTAGGGTACCAAGAACTTATTAAGTGTTAATTTTACTTGATTCTTGATGGATTTCCTTTTTAGATGATGTATAAGCATACTAAGTGAGGTATTAGAATTGTGGTATAATGGAGATTGTGTGTATGTGTTGCAAGAAGAAAGAAAGAATTGGAGTCTGGAGATGAAATTTGCGCAACTGAGTATCTGTCGATCGGCTGATTTTGTGTATCAATAACTGATTTTGTGTATCGACCGGCTAATTTTGTGTATCAATCGACTGATTTTGTGTATTGACCTATATGCAGTTTTGTCGCCAAGTCTGCTAGTGTGTAAATGAGAGCTATTTTTGTGTTCTAATGAAATTGGTTCTTGATTATGTGATTAGCTTATTGAATATGCATGTTTAATTGTCATCTAAAGTTAAGTGAAGTATAGCTTCCAAATGTATGTTTAACTTGATAAATTATGTGTAGTTCATTGTATGCTAGACTTTTTTTTTTTTTTTGTTAATTCAGTGGGATTTTATTGATAGAAAAAGAAAAAGTACATCAAAGTACAAATTGCATGACAACTGGTGTCATAAACAAGAACAATGAAGAAACAAGCGAAAATCAAATCGGTCGCAGGCCGAAGCAAAAAAACTTGAAAACGGACAAAAACGAAACAACAACAACAACATCATCATTGAGTTTTTTGATCAGGTGGTCTTCCATTGAAGATGCCTTGGACTGCCCGAGTGTAGTCGAAAGAGGATTTAACTCTTGAAGTTGAGGCAACAGAATTTTCCTTGCCAGAAGAACTGAAATTTGAAATGACTTTGCCTGCAGCAGTTGTAAAATTTTTATCTTTAGAACATTGTGATGGGAACGGAGTGACTGACATTTTCTGAGCTTGGTTACCAGAATTTTGAAGCTTAGGGATACTACCATTAGTCCCATTTGAAGGCTTGGCTGAATAAGTGACCTGTTTCTTTTGGGACTTCGGTTGTCCATGGTAAACTCCTGTACCTTGATGATTGTCGAGATTCTCAAATTTAGAAATGTTTCTCTGAGATCGATCAAGAGAAAGTTCATCATTATCTTCATCAATAGCATTGAGAGCATTAAATCTGTTCGCGTTACCCTTATTCTCTTTGCGGGAAGCACCATGTCTCCTTCTCGATTTCTTACCAGCATCAGTCCAACCCAAATTTGAACTAGTGACATTATCATTAACTTTCTCCTCAATAGAATTAGGACATGAGGATGTGTCATGTCCAACAATGTTGCAATGAGAACACTTGAGTGGAGTCTAATCATATTCAATCTCAATTTTTGCCAATCCTCCTTTAGGGAGCTCAACAAAGGTTCTGTCTGGAAGATCCTTTTGAATATTCATTTCAACACAGACTCTTGCATACCCAAGATGAGAGCGGGAGGCCGTTTTCGAATCCATCTGAAGAGGGATACCAATTGTGCTTGAAACATAACTGAGACCATCTTTGGTAAGCAAATCAAGTGGAACATTTAGTAGTTTTAACCACATTGGGACCCTATCACAATTAATGTTAATCAGTTGAAGGCCCATTTCCCAACGTCTAAGGAGAAGGGGATGATGGTGGACATGCCATAGCTCTTGCATCACCCGATCACAAGAAGCTTGTGATTCAAATCGAAACACATAAAGCCCAAAGTCATTGGATTGAATGTCGACATGGCCAAATTTATTCCATTGAGTGTCAACCATTCTTCTAATTAAGAAAAATGGGGGAGGCTTACCGATAAATTGACCAATAAGGTAGCAATTCCAGTGTTGAGCTCCATCCTCAAAAACACTTTCTGGAGGCTTAGCAATTGTTCTCCTATCCCTAATTTCGAATTTGTCAAAGTAGTCCAATTTGAGCGAATCGTTTAATTCACCCATAAAGTGCTCCTTCCAATTGTTGGTGATAAGATTTGCGCCTTTGGTACCATTTTGACCCCAAACAGAGCGGAGGTTGGTTCCATGTCCTTCCTGTGTAGAACCATGAGCTTCAGCAGGTTTAGAAAAAGTATGCTGCAGGGAAGGAAATTCATTTTGTAAATTCGCAAAGAGCCCATTGTTGAAATGAGCTGGAAGATTTTGGCCAAATGGATCACCAACAAGATGATCAACTTCAGATGAATTGTGAATCTGATTCGAATTGAAAGCAGCATTATTTGCGTCGACTCCCTGTGAAAGAGGACCAGGGGCGGCCCATGAATTGTGGAGAGAAAGACTCGAATTCCCATTAGAAATTCTAGCTTGACTCTCGGCATTGGCATTCACGTTGGATAAGGCATGTGTACTAGCAATTTGCTGCATGTGCGCATAAGGCTGAAGTTGACGCGTGGGGCTCCGCAATTTCTCACTAGGCTCCACATTCTCATTTTTGTCCACATTAGCAATGGACAGAATTGAGATGGCATTTTCAGTCAAAGCAAGAGCACTTTGGCCAATGTTCCCATTTTTATAAAGTGGGTTGAGTTGTCTTTAAAGTTAGTGAAGTTTGTTGTGTTTGTGTAGAGGTAATTGAAGGAAATTGGAGCAATTTCAAGGAGAATTGAAGTGTCCTCTTACTATGTTCTTGTGTTTCTAGCTTTTGGAGGTAATGGTTTCATCTTATATGCATTTAAATTTGATATTGTTGCTAAAGATGTAAATGCTTAGCGTATTAGTAGCTCTCTAGGAACTTAATTCTTTAAGTGTTAAGTGATGTTTAGATTGGGAAATATGTGTTGATTTGTGAATTATGTGTAAAGTCTTGCTATTTAAAGAATCAAGAATGCCTCTATCATGTCGTTGAGCTTTGGTTAAACAATGCATGTTTAGTAGTCTTGTTGAAGTTGTCTAGTTGTTTAGCTTGATAAGTTGAGTGTAATTAATGCCATATAGTGAATTATCATGTGTTTAAGAACCATGAGCATGCTAGATGATGGGTTCAAGAATGAATGCAAGACAAGTGAATTAAAGAGAGTCAAAATAGAGTTCCTAGTAGATTAAAGTAGTATAGCGCATGTTTATTGATTTTAGAGCATGAGAATAATAATATGCATGAGAGTGGCCTCTTTTGTCACTTCTCACTTACGTGCATCTTCTATAATCATATGCCAAATGTGCTTCAACGTGGCAATGTGTCACGCCCCAACTTGACCCCACCTACGATCAGTTAGGACGCAACGGAATTTCGGCAGTATAACGACTGTAACACGTACATCAGGGCTCTAAGCTAACCCCTTATAACTTCATACAACCAACTCCAAAGATCAACAACAACTCCACAACTATTTTAACAACATATAACACAACTAATTCCATATTTTAAACAACCATTCCAGTTCATTCATAAGTTATACGCCTCCATTCTAACATCAATTCATAGGCTATATCATACATTTCCAAAATAGGTTATAAACCAGTTTAGCAATCTAATCATGTTCAAAAGAAAGACCTTGTCTTTCTTTTGAACATAAGTCTTTATCTTAAGTAAGTTATACAATACATCTTACTGCAAAGACTAAGACAACCTCATGGACACGACTTAGGCACATAAGACTCGTCCACATAAGGCACATTCTCAGCTTCCTGAGGCACGTACTCGTAATCTGGTTCAGTAATACCTGATTGCAGCAAACAAATGAGAGTGAGCTTATAAAACAAAACCCAGTGAGGAATTCATAGATCTTTGAAAACATTTACTTTACCACTTTGGAAATCATCCCATAAGCAATAACACACAATTAACATTGATTGTTTCAAGTATAGTAACAACGGTAAACACACAATAAGGATATGATACACTTGTTGATGAAGCTTCATACACCGATTCAATGCTCACCAACTCCTCCAAACCTAATGACATAATCCCGAGGTACCTTATTCTAGACCCACACCCCATGGCCTCTTCGCTCATGCGAGATAGGGATTAGCCATGATAATTGTGCCCGCAACACAGGATGTTTCCCAAGGTGACACAACATTATCACAGCTCACAACAATGACTCATGACTTAATTCGAGAAGTCAACAACGAGGGTTGCCCGACTCCCGACTCATAACAACAATAACAATCAGTTAATAATATAACACCCCGGATTAACCCCGAGCGCGCTACTAAGAAGGTAATGTCTGCTTTGGCTACACCCTGGATTAACCCCGAGCATGCTCCTCATGGTTTTGTATCAACAATCAATTAATCAGCATTCAAACAATCAACAACTATACAATTCTAAATCAATTAAGCTAGATGACAAAGTAGGTCATCCAACTCAACATACATTTAAACAAACATTCAACCCCGATCCTTATCAATAACAATCCAAGAATCAACTACTCAAACACTACACAAACAACCAAAGACAACCTTTCAACATATTAAAGAAAGACTACACAAACTTCTAAAAGTCATAACTTACAATCTAAAAATCCAATAACCTCCAAACCACTTTCTATCATTCAACCACACATGCAACTACAATAACCCCACTAGAAAACAACCAAAACCAAAGCACTTTCTATCATTCAATCACACATGCAACTACAAGAACCCCACAAGAAATCAACCAAAACACATCCAAATCAAGCCCAACAACCCTAATTTTGGCAATGCACAAGGCTGAATTTTTTGGACTTTTGCAACGACATCCAAATAAAAAATTCAGCATTACAACATTACGACCCCATAATTAATCAATTCCAACCACTACAACAACAATTATTCAACAATGAACCTAAATTCAAATTTTAAATGCACATAAACAATCCTTGGCATCTAATGACTAATAATATAAAGACAATTTAACATTTCATCGGATAAAAATTCAATTATATGAAAATGACATAAAATAGCATTTTGAGATCTAGAATTTTTCTCTTACTTTTGATGCCAAATGATGTTAGAAATGTGTGCATTGGGTGCCCAACAAGTGAAATCAAGCTTTGAATGACTCAATTAGGTTTTGAAATGCAAAATCTATGAGAAAAATGCTTTGAAAACCTTGAAAATGTTCTTCATCTTTCTCCTACAAGGAGCCTCGGTTTTTGGTGTGTTTTTGTGGTGTTTGGTCTGATATTTGAGTATATATTAAGTTAAGTAAAAAGTCAATGCAAAAAGAATTGGTCAAAGTTGTCAAAAATTGGATTTTTAATGACTAAAGTCTAAAACTTGGAACATAATCAGGGAAATTAGAGTGAAAATTCATTGGTATAAACTTGTATGGTTCCAAAACTGCATTCCGAAGCACAGTTTCATCTCCTGGCTTGCTTTTCAGAATAAACTAGCCACTCTTCAAAGACTCGTCTCTTGGGGCATTCAAAACAATTCTAATTGCATTCTTTGCTACATGGGATGTGAAACAAATGAGCATCTTTTCTTTGAATGCTCTTTCACTAAAAGAATTTGGCAACGAGGTCTACTTGCTCTCTCTCTTGATCAATCACTTTATACTCTTTCGAGCTTCATGGACATTTCACATACTATCCAACACAAGAACTATGATGCAAAGACACAAATTTCAGAACTTTTCTTTGTGCAGCAATTTACCACATTTGGATGGAAAGAAATTGACGATTGTTCAATGATTGCCTACACTGAGGAACACATTTTCAACAACATTCGTAGTAATGTCACATCGAAGATCATCATGGGTCGAAAATTTGCTCCTTCCAATCTCACCAGACGAACTTTGTTTGATTGGGGGATTTACGATTTTGCCTGATTCAATGTTGGCTTTTTTCAATTTTTTGTTTTCATTTTGTTCATGAACTTATTTGTACTTTGATTGTACCTTGATGTACTTTTATTTTCATTTTAATATACTACCACTAAATTGACAAAAAAAATATATATATATCATGTAGCAGGAGTAGTATTTAAATAAACCTAGTTTGGTCAAAAAATATAAAAAGTCAAAGTCAAAGGAGACAAAAAGTCAACATTTACAAAAAATCAAAGATGATAAAAGTCAACATTTTCTAAAAAGTCAAAGTTAATAAAAGTCAACATTTTTCAAAAAGTCAAAGTAAATAAAAGTCAACATTTTTCAAAAGTCAAGGTAGATGAAAAGTCAACGCAATAATCGGTTTTAATAAAGTCAAAGCTAGAAGTCTTGGTCAAAGTTGATAACTTAAGCTATTTTAGTTGTTTTTGCCAAAAATAGTAATATTAATACTATCCAACTTAAATACTATTTTTAGTAGACTATTTTTGGCGACAACATTTATTCATAAGCATTTAATTACATATAGTCTAGTTATACTACACAATTTTACAAAAAAAAAATGAGAAGTCACATTATTTGTTTTTCAAATGTCTTTCAAATGCACATTTAATGCAAGATCATTTAATAACTCACATATATACATATATACTAATTCTAATAGCATTTAAACAGGTGAAAACAAGTAATTGCAAATAGGGCAAATTTCGGGGTCTCACACATTGCTAACTAGCATTCAGCGTAGTAAAGGTTACAACCTTAAGCGTCGGCCCAGATGTGGTGATCATTCACTGGACGGCAGATGGCGTGCCAATGAATGCTAACCCGCCGTGGACTATTCCCTAATCACATGGACGGAGTGTTCCATGGACGTGGGTCATAGGAATTGGGGTACATCCGGAGTACACCCATTGGAGCGATAAGTGATGCCGGCAAGCAAAGTGTCAAGAGATGGAAAGAGAAGTAGAAGAAGAGAAGAGCAGAGAACCCGCATGGACAGAGTATTCCATGGGGTTAGCGATATCCTTTTAAATGTGTTTACTTAGCGCTTTAATGCTTTCTAGAGTATCATGTTATATTACTTTACAGCGTACATTTCAAGTGTTTATTTAGATGTGTTATATGCATTGCAAGAAAAGGTTTTCAAAAAGCTCCCCATTTTATTCCTACCTCACTGAGCATAAGTGTATGCTCACCCTTTTCATCTAACATTTTTAAGGTGAAACTGAGTTGGTCCTTCAAGTCATAGAGGAAGAGAAGTTCAAGAGTTTTCTTTGGTTGCCTGTGTGATGTATACGTAAAGTGAACCTGGTGGATGTCTTGTTTATTTAGCGGTCATGTTGACCTTGTATATATATATATTTATATCTTTGCCAAATGTGGAAGTTTGTAACTAAAGATTTAAATTAGAGTTTGTTAGAGTGGTATGATAAGTTTATTTTGTTGCCTTAGCTTATTAAAGTTTAGTGAAAATGCATGGTTGTATGTCTTGCTAAGCTAAAAGAATACTTGTATGGTCATGTGAGCTCGAAATGGAGTTGTATATATATATGTGTTGTTGAGATTCTTCTGAGTGCAGGGTTTTGGATTGACCTAAGTATAGGGAAAACTCTATCTGTTTTTTCTCCTTTTTAGTGCCTGGGGTTGGGAACCGGTTGAGAATAGTTAAAGTAACAAGGGTCCCAGTTCCACGAGGGATCGGGGCGTTACAAGTGGTATTAGAGCTTAGATAGCTCTTAGCCAGGATAGGGTCCTCGGTCTGTTGGGTAGCAACCCTCAAGTGCGTCGTGCATGTGAAGTGTGTCTTATATGTGAGACTTGTGTGTTCTTGAATGAAAATTTGCACTTATGTGTCATACTTGTGTAAAATATGAAAGATATGCAGTATGTGCAATTATGTGGCCATGAGTACACTTAAATGATTCTATGAGTAATTGATTGCCTTAGTTATTGTTACTAGTATGTGTGTTAGGCTTTATGAGCTAAATTGTTATTTAAACTAGTGCGTCTTGAAGTTATAATAGTACCTATGTAATAGTTGCTTGGTATATCCTTTGTGGTTACAACTGCATACATGCATTACCCATTGAAATGGTAAGTAAACTCTTCCCCTTATAAAGAGATGGCTAGTGGCAAATCTCCACCCCGGTGTTATTTTTGCTCCTAATGATGATGATGATACTTTCAACTGGGCTCATGTTTCTAATGGGAAGTTCCCTTTCAAAAAGACTTGGGAAAACATTATAGTTAAAAGGGATAAGACTCTTTGGTTTAAGCTTATTTGGTTTAAAAATTGCATCCCTAAACATAGTTTTATCACTTGGCTTGCAATCTTGAATAAGTTGACAACTAAGTACAGACTTGTTTCTTGGGGCATTCAAGATAATTCTAATTGTGTTTTTTGCTACATGGGCTGTGAAACAAATGAGCACTTATTTTTTTGAATGTTCCTTCACTAGAAGAATTTGGAGACAGGGATTGTCGGCACTTTCCATTGATTGTTCACTGTTCACTATTTCCAAAATTTTGGATACTTCTAGCTCTATTGATATCTGGAGTTATGATTCCAAAGTCCAGATTTTCAAAACTTTTCTCTGTGCTGCTGTTTATCATATTTGGATCGAGAGAAATAGACGTATTTTCAGAGAAGAAGCTTTTACTGAAGAACAAATCTTTAAGTCTATCCAGAATGATGTCAACTCCAAAATCGTCACGAGCAAAAAATTCAAGAACACATCTATCAATCGTGATGTTTTGGAGCGATGGGGGCTTTTGAATTACTTTAACTAGTAATTCATTTGCTTTTTTGTCTTTTTGTTCTTTCTTTTTCATTGATTTTGTATTTTGTCTTTATTTGGTTTTCCTTAGTTGTACTTGTACTTTGTGTTTTTTTTCTTTGATTAGACATTTATTGAAGAGTTGGTGTTCATATTTGGAACTCGATTGTTGGGATTCTTATTGGGTATTCTCTTGGAATTCTTATTCCGTATTATCTGTGGTATTCACACTTGGATCTTTTATTTGTATTTTCTCAGCATTCTAACCTAAACTCCTATATGGATATCTTATTCAGAAATTCTGAGCTGGTGTTTTCAATCAGAGCCATTATTTGGCATCCTTATTTCGGGGTTTTCAATTGGTATTTTCTTGGTATTCTTTCTAGAGATCTTTATGGTATTCTCGAGCGATACTCCTACATGGTAATCGGTAATGGATAATCAGAGTTGTGATTTGATATTTCCTCTTGGATACATGAATCGGAGATGTTGCAGCTCAATGAGGAAAGAATGGCAAGGATGCAGTTGTTTTAAGGGGGAGGGAAGAGTGTGACACCTCATCCTGAACATATAATTATTTTATTAATGTGCATATATAGGTTAGCATAAAATTGAATATTTCTTGACTTACATGCATTTGCCCTATTTAACTTGCATTTATGCTCAATTACGTGTACTTGTATGTTTTAGAACATCGTGGACAATAATTAAATTCTACCACATAACATTAGCGAACTAGAATAGTTAGAAATCAACTAAATGGCAAACTAGAAATAAGCAATTAGTTGAAGGGGCAAAATAGTCATTGAGCTTAAACTAAATATCTTACCTACGATGAATAAAATAAACCACACATAAACACACAAAACATACACATACAATCAGACACACACAAATTCACACAATCAAAAGAGAGGGAAGAAGAGAGGGAAAAAAAGAAGAAAGGAAAAAGAAGGAGGGTTAAGGGTGCAATCTCAAGTAGATCTTCAAGTATTTGTGTATCTTTAACGTTATTCTTGCTTTTCTTGCTCTTAATCTTGAATTTCAGGTGAGGGATTCTTTCAAAAGCTTTTCTTAAAGCTCATTCAAGGTTATAGTATGTATATTTGTTGGTTTTCTTGTTTATGATGCGCACTCTATGAGTTTTGATGTATGATTATTGCATTTTGGGTTGTTTGAGCTAGATTTTTTTTTTTGTTAATTCAGTGGTAGTATATTAAAATGAAAATAAAAGTACATCAAGGTACAATCAAAGTACAAATAAGTTCATGAACAAAATGAAAACAAAAAAAAAATGTAAAAAGCCAACATTGAATCAGGCAAAATCGTAAATCCCCCACTCAAACAAAGTTCGTCTGTTGAGATTGGAGGGAGCAAATTTTCGACCCATGATGATCTTCGATGTGACATCACTACGAATGTTGTTGAAAATGTGTTCCTCAGTGTAGGCTTCCTCATTGAACAATCGTCGATTTCTTTCCATCCAAATGTGGTAAATTGCTGCACAAAGAAAAATTCTAAAAATTTGTGTCTTTGCATCATAGTTCTTGTGTTGGATAGTATGTGAGATGTCCATGAAGCTCGAAAGAGTATAAAGTGTTTGATCAAGAGAGAGAGCAAGTAGACCTCGTTGCCAAATTCTTTTAGTGAAAGAGCATTCAAAGAAAAGATGCTCATTTGTTTCACATCCCATGTAGCAAAGAATGCAATTAGAATTGTTTTGAATGCCCCAAGAGACGAGTCTTTGAAGAGTGGCTAGTTTATTCTGAAAAGCCAGCCAGGAGATGAAACTGTGCTTCGGAATGCAGTTTTGGAACCAAACAAGTTTATACCAATGAATTTTCACTCTAATTTCCCTTATTCTGTTCCAAGTTTTCTTGAATGAGAAAATCCCATTATTGCAATAAGCCCAATGAAAAGTGTCACCTGAGTTATTTGGCACCAACTCATTGGGAAAAAGACGAGCAAGAGAAGGGGGATGATGAGGCCATATCCAATTGTTATTATGAATAATCTCACCAACTAGCATTGATAGGAGGATATGAAACATCAATACCGAACTCATTAAACAAGTTACCTGAGGGGTGCCAATTATCATGCCAGAAATAAGTCTGACTACCATCCCCAATGTGATGGATAATGAATCTTTTTGCTTTGTTCCTGACTTCAAGGATTTTCCTCCATGTCCAGCTAGTGTCTTGGGGAATTTTGATAGTCCAAATGCATTTGTCACTGATATAATTAGACCAAACCCAAGAGCCCCAAAGAGAGTCACTGATATAATTAGGGTACCAAGAACTTATTTAGTGCTAATTTTACTTGATTCTTGATGGATTACCTGATGCGAACCAGCCATCCACATTCATTGCACCATTTGGATGAATTTTCCAGCAAAGATTCAAGTCAATATTCTATTTTCAAGATTCAAGAACTTCAAGATTATTCAAGAAGTTTCAAGAAGATTTGAAGATTTGAAGATTTGGTCAAGATTTGATTTCTTTGTAATTCTATCTTAGTTTGAGTTTTAGTTTAATTTGAATTCTAGTTTATTGCCTAGAGTCCAATATGGACAAAATTAGGTGTTCACACTAGGAAGGAGTCTTTCTTGGGCTCCGAAAAAAGGAGACTTTCTTGGGCTCCAAGAAAAGGAGTCTTTCTTGGGCTCTAAGTCTACTGCTTTGACCTAGTTACTATTTACGTCACTATTTATGAAACACTATTCATGTCACTATTCATGTTAGGGTTTAGGAGTTCTTTTCCAAATAGGAAACTTATTTGTTCTTTACCTATATAAGGCTGATTGTCATATAATAAAAGTAAGATGTTTTTTACTATTAAATTGTGAGATTATTCTCCTTGAGTTCTCCAAGAGACTCTTTCGAACTTATCAAGGGATTCCTTGTAGTGTTCACCCTCGACTTATCAAGCGGATTTCTATCCCCGTTTGTGGCATCTTCACCATACCAAGGTTCTTGCTTTGCTCAGCAACGAGTCGCCGTTTCCATCATTCTTGAAAAGATCTTGGGTTTGTTTTACCATGCTTGGTGGTCTCGGCACATGTTGACCAGGTTCGTATCAGTTGGTAATAAAAGCTTAGGTTTATCAGGTTGGCCTATCCTTTTTTCTTGTTTTCTTGGTCAATTCATGTGTCTAGGTTTAGGCCTTTAAATTCCTTTCTTCGTTCTTGATTGAGTCTTGTTTCTATTCCTCTTCTTGATTCCTTGTTCTTGCTAGGTTTTCAATTCCGTTCTTACTAGGTTTTCAATTCCGTTTCTTGCTAGGTTTTCAATTCCGTTTTTTGCTAGGTTTTGAATTTTGTTTCTTGCTTTCAATTGGCCAAACCCTAGAATCTCGAAGTAGGGTTTCTTGTGCTTCTAAATTCGAATTCTTGGTTACTTGCTCATTGTTTTCGTTTTTGAAAATCAAGAAAAGAACATCAAGAAAAGGAAAGAAACTGATGAGGACATCAAGGTTATACAAATCGTTCAAGAAAGAGACACAAAAGAGCCAGGAATTAGACATCCACATTCGTTGAACAACACATTCATTGAATCGTCCAAGTTCAATGAACCATTTATTTGGGCGAATTTCCCAGCAAAGATTCATGTCAATATTCTATTTTCAAGATTCAAGAACTTCAAGATTCTTCAAGAAGTTTCAAGAAGATTTGAAGATTTAGTCAAGATTTGATTTCTCTGTAATTCTATCCTAGTTTTAGTTTCAATTTTAGTTTAATTCCCTATGGACGAATTTAGGTGTTCACACTAGGAAAAAGACTTTCTTGGGCTGCAAGATTAGGTGTTCACACTAGAAATGAGCTTTTCTTGGGCTGCAAGTTTGCTTCCTTTTCAGTTACTATTCATGTGAATAGTTAATAGGAGTCTTTTCTTGGTCTCCAAGTTTGTTTCCTTTGACCTAGTTACTATTCACGTATTTCTATTTGAGCTAGGGTTTAGGAGTTCTTTTTCAAATAGGAAACTTATTTGTCTTTGCCTATATAAGGCGGATTTGCATGAAATAAAAGTTAGACAACTTAGATATTAAAATTTGTGAGATTATTCTCCTCAAGTTCTCAAGAACTTTTTCGAACTTTTCAAGATTATTCTTGTGGCGTTCAACTCTGACTTATCAAATGAGATCTCCATCCTCGTTTGTGGCTTCCTCAACTAGACCAAGGTAGAGCTTTGCTAAGCATAGGGTCGCGGTTCCATCCATTCCTGAAGGGTCTTGGGTCGTTTGCCATATTTGGTGTTGGGTCGCGTCACATGTTGGCGTGGTTCGTATTAGAAATGTTAAGAAATGAAAAGAAAAGTCAAGAAAAGACAGAAAAACAGAAAAAAAAAAAAAAAAAACAGAGGCTGAATTTTTTTTTTTTGTGGAACTCGCCATCAAGGCCAAGCTTTTCTAAAGGAAAACTGCGATTTGAGAAGAACCCATAGCTAAGCTATGGGCACCACCCTCTTGAGGCCAAATTCCATCGTCTACTTGGAGTTTTAGACCTTTTTTTGTGTTTTTGCATAGGTTTTCTTTAACTATTCTTATTACTCTAGGTTTCTTTTTCTAGATTTGTCTTAGTTTTCTTGTTTTAATCTTTTTTTTCCACATCTACAAGAACATTATAATCGTTTGGTTTGTTTATCCTCTTGGATCCTTATTGTTTTGTTAGTTTCTAAAGAACTTAAAAAAAAATATGAGAGGAAAAAACGCAGTGTGGTGAGAGTATTAGAGGGTAAAACAAATTGAGTTGAGAGAAACACGTGAGGGAGTGTAATTTCAACCATGCCGGGTTGGGAAATGACCAAAAATCAAAAGAAGAAAGCGAAGCGTAAGCACAAGCGTGCTTCTCAAGTTAATAATAGTAACAATCAATTTGACGCTTTAAGTTCAGGTGTAACATGAGCAAGAGATTGCTCCCAACAATACTGCTCCATCTAATATGGAGAATGTAAACGTTGACATCTCGTACTCAAAGTAAATTTATCCCTGAGTTTAAGAACAATGATAGGGGGAATCTTCTAAACCCCAAAGCAAGGAAGATGCTATCCGGAGCAAGCTTTCACAAGATTTGAGAGATTTTTTGAACGAAAAGCAAGCTCCGCCGGGCACAGCGCATGCTTGGCATAACAATTTTTAATCTTTCTTGTTCATTTTTCTGGTTTTTTGTTGTCAATTTTGTTTTCTTGACTCTTTTACTTTTGTAATTGAGTCTTGTTTTTTGATTTGTGGTCTTTCACCTTCCATGTACCTTGTTACTCATTGTACTTGTTATTGCGTTGTTTTTGGAAATAATATTCACAGAATCATCCCAAAAAAAAAAAAAAACAAGCCGATGTTCCAAACTTACAGATGCAAGCTTTGTTGGGAGAGATGAGACAAATGATGAGAGCAGAACTTGACCAACTACATGAGAGGTTGGATAGGGTTGAAGAGAAAGCACAAAGGGCATATCCACAAGTTGCTCCAAACGTACAAAGGAGGAACAGGTTGCACAGAGGAGTTGAACAGTTTCCCGAGGACATACCACATGGTCTACCACCTAGGCTGTTCTTTGAGCCTGGTGGATTTGAGGACAAATCCTTCTCAAGAAGCGGGGAATGATGCGAACCAGCCATCCATATTCATTGCACCATTTGGATGAATTTTCCAGCAAAGATTCAAGTCAATATTCTATTTTCAAGATTCAAGAACTTCAAGATTATTCAAGAAGTTTCAAGAAGATTTGAAGATTTGAAGATTTGGTCAAGATTTGATTTCTTTGTAATTCTATCTTAGTTTGAGTTTTAGTTTAATTTGAATTCTAGTTTATTGCCTAGAGTCCAATATGGACAAAACTAGGTGTTCACACTAGGAAGGAGTCTTTCTTGGGCTCCAAGAAAAGGAGACTTTCTTGGGCTCCAAGGAAAAGAGTCTTTCTTGGGCTCCAAGTCTACTTCTTTGACCTAGTTACTATTCACGTCACTATTCTGAAACACTATTCATGTTAGGGTTTAGTAGTTCTTTTTCAAATAGGAAACTTATTTGTTCTTTGCCTATATAAGGCTGATTGTCATGAAATAAAAGTAAGATGTTTTTGACTATTAAATTGTGAGATTATTCTCCTTGAGTTCTCCAAGAGACTCTTTCGAACTTATCAAGGGATTCCTTGTGGCGTTCACCCTTGACTTATCAAGCGGATTTCTATCCCCGTTTGTGGCATCTTCACCATACCAAGGTTCTTGCTTTGCTAAGAAACGGGTCGCGGTTTCTATCATTCTTGAAAAGATCTTGGGTTTGTTTTACCATTCTTGGTATTGGGTCTCGGTACATGTTGACCAGGTTCGTATCATTACCTTTTTAGATGATATATAAGCATGCTAAGTGAGGTATTGAAGTTGCGGTATAATGGAGATTGTGTGTATACTCATGTGTTGCAAGAAGAAAGAAAGAATTTGAGTCTGGAGGTGAAATTTACGTAGTTGAATGTGTGTCGATTGGCTAATTTTGTGTATTGACTTATATGCAGTTTTGTTGCCAAGTTTGCTAGCCTGTAAATCAGAGCTATTTTTGTGTTCTAATGAAGTTGGTTCTTGATTATGTGATTAACTTATTGAATATGCATGTTTAATTGTCATATGAAGTTAAGTGAAGTATAGCTTGCAAATTAATTTTAACTTGATAAATTATGTGTAGTTCATTGCATGCTAGTATTATCATAAAGTGGGTTGAGTTGTCTTTAATGTTAATGAAGTTTGTTGTGTTTATATAGAGATAATTGAAGGAAATTGGAGCAATTTCAAGGAGAATTGAAGTGTCCTCTTACTATTTTCTTGTATTTCTAGCTTGTCGAAGGTGAGGGTTTCATCCTATATGCATTTAAATTTGATATTGTTGCTAAAGATGTAAATGCTATGTTGTAGGATTATAATTATTGAAGTTAGGAATGCTAGTTTTGGTAATGATCTAACATGCGTAGTGTATTAGTAGCTCTCTAGTGTTTATGAATCAAGTTTTTCATGCTGATTTTAGTTGTTGAGCTTACTTGTAGTAAATGATCAAAAGTGTAGTTTAGGTGTTTGAAAGAAGTTCTATGTGAAGTATAAATGCTAATTGCAGTGTCATATGCCATGTTTTAGCTTAAAGAACTCAAAATGCAAGCAAACAACAAAACGTGTATAAGTGTGTGTGTGTGTGTGTTCGGCCCAATGGCCCTTTCCCCGAACCCTTGCACTTTATGCTAATTGCTTGTGTATACAGTTGGAGCATGTAAAGTGTAGCAATGTAGGTTGGAACTTAATTCTTTAAGTGTTAAGTGAAGTTTAGATCGGGAAATATGTATTGATTTGTGAATTATGTGTAAAGTCTTACTATTTAAAGAATCAAGAATGCCTCTATCATGTCGTTGAGCTTTGGTTAAACAATGCATGTTTAACAGTCTTGTTGAAGTTGTCTAGTTGTTTAGCTTGAAAAGTTGAATATAATTAATGCCATATAGTGAATTATCATGTGTTTAAGAACCATGAGCATGTTAGATGATGGGTTCAAGTCAAGTGAATTAAAGAGAGTCAAAATAGAGTGCCTTGTAGATTAAAGTAGTATAGCGCATGTTTAATGATTTTAGAGCATAAGAATAATATGTGCATAAGAGTGGCCTCTTTTGTCACTTCTCACTTACATGCATCTTCTATAATCAAATGCCAAATGTGCTTCAACGTGGCAATGTGTTATGTGTTATTAATTGTTCCCAAGCGAACTAACAGTGCTAACTAGCATTCAGCGTAGCAAAGGTTGCAACCTTAATCATCTGCCCGGATGTAATAATCGGGCGGCAGAGGGCTTGCCAGTGAATGCTAACCCACCGTGGACGTGGGTTGTAGGAATCGGGGTACATCTGTAGTATACCCATTGGAGCGATAAGTGATGCGGCAAGCGAAGTGTCAAGAGATAGAAAGATAAGTTGTCACGCCCTGACCCCAGCCTACAGGCTAAGGCCGAAACGTGACATTCGTAACCATAAAACCTGCAAATTGAAAGCTTACTGTACAACTATTAAAAGTTCAAAAGTCTGCTAATAACATCGGCCTTAGAGGTTAACCACAACCTATTACATATATACAAGACCTCAAACCACCCGTTCAAGCATAAGGTCTAGCCAATTTTCAGGCAAGTCTCAAAAGAATATAAGTACTTAGTTACATCAGAGTTGTCCAAAAGAATAAGTTATTACATCACATAATTTCCAAGTTCATCAACAAGTAGGATCACATAAGACATAAATCATCGATGTCACACCAAGGAGTTTTTCCAACAGCTTGAGGGGCCTGCTTCGGCTCAACCTCTCCTGAAATGGTAGAGAAAAGGCTGAGCTACACGTAGCTCAACGAGGGATAAGGGGAAGTGTCACGACCTAACTCAACCCCACCTACGATCAGTCAGGATGCAACAGAATTTCAGCAGTATAACGACAGTAACACGGATACAGGGGCTCTAAACCAACCCCTTTGTAACTCATACAACCAACTTCAAAGATCAACAACAACTCCACAACCATTTCAACAACATACAACACACCCATTTCCATATATTAAACAACCATTCAACAGCTCATTCATAAGTTATACGCCTCCGTTCCAACATCAATCCATAGGCTATATCATACATTTGCAAAATAGATTATAAACCAGTCTAGTAATCTAATCATGTTCAAAAGAAAGACTACTAAAGTAGCATTATATAAGTCTTTATCTTTAAGTAAGTTACACAATACATCATACTACAAAAACTAAGACAACCTCATGGATATGACTCCGACACATAAGACTCGTCCACGTAAGGCACATTCTCAGCTTCCTGAGGCACGTACTCGTAATCTGATTCAGTAACACCTGATTGCAGCAAACGAATGAGAGTGAGCTTATATAAAACAAAGCCCAGTGAGGAATTCGACAGATCTTTGAAAACATTTACTTTACCACTTTCGAAATCATCCTATGAGCAATATCACGCAATTAACACTGATAACAATACAAATATAATAACAACAGTAAACACACAATAAGGATACAATACACTTGTTGATGAAAGCTCCATACACCTATTCAATGCTCATCAACTCCTCCAAACCTAATGACATAATCTTGAGGTACCTTATTCTAGACCCACACATGGCCTTATAACAACATTATCACAGCTCACAACAATGACTCATGACTCAATTCAAGAAGTCAACAACGAGGGTTGCCCGACTCCCGACACTTCAACAATCAACAATCAGTTAACAATGAAACGCCCCAGATTAACCCAAACGCGCTACTAAGAAGGTAATGTCGGCTTTGGCTACACCCCGAATTAACCCGAGCGTGCTCCTCACAGTTTTGTATCAACAATCAATTAAACAACATTTAAAAAATCTACAACTATACAATTCTAAATCAATTAAGCTAGATGAAAGACTACACAAACTTCTAAAAGTCATAACTTACAATCTAGAAATCCAATAACCTCCAAACCACTTTCTATCACTCAACCACACATGCAACAACAATAACCCTACTAGAAACCAACCAAAAGCCATTCAAAACAATCCCAACAACCCTAACTTTTGCAATGCACAAGGCTGAATTTTTTGGACTATTGCTATGACATCCAAATCAAAAATTCGGCATTACAACATTACTAGCCCATAATTAACAAACTTTTAGAAGCAACAACCAATCAATTCCAACCACTACAACAACAATAATTCAACAATGAACCTAAATTCCAATTTTAATACCTGAAAAATAGAAATACATGGTACTACCATTCAAAACTTATATAAATGCACATAAACGATCCTTGGCATCTACTGACCAATAATATAAAGACAATTTAACATTTCATTGGATAAAAATTCAATTATATGAAAACGACTTAAAATAGCATTTTGAGATCTAGAATTTTTCTCTCACATTTGATGCCAAATGATGTTAGAAATGTGTGCAATGGGTGCCCAACAAGTGAAATCAAGCTTTGAATGACTCAATTTGGCTTTGAAATGCAAAATCTATGAGAAAAATGCTTTGAAAACCTTGAAAATATTCTTCATCTTTCTCCTCCAAGGAGCCACAGTTTTTGGTATGTTTTGTGGTGTTCTGGCTAATATTTGAGTATATATTAAGTTAAGTAAAAAGTCAATGCAAAAAGAATTGATCAAAGTTGTCAAAAATTGGATTTTTAATGACTAAAGTCTAAATTAGCCTTTGTTCTTAATTCTAATTGAAATTTTACCTTAGTAAAATATTTAAGATGATGAAATATTTATTTACAATATATACTTGGTTAACAAAAGTCAACGCAAGAATCGGGTTTAGCAGAAATCACTATTTGGCTAAAAAACGCTACTTTTTCTCCCGAAAAGTCTATTTTAAATTCCTAATCTATTTCAGAAATATTTTTTAGTAAATCACGGGTCTTTTAATAATAGAGGACTAGTTTTTAAAATATTGAAAAGACTAGTTTCAAAAATTTAGCGAAAAGTCTTCAAATGCCATTTAACGGCACTTTAAATGAAATTTTCTCTAAAAATGTTTATGAAAATTTTATGAATGCATATATATCATGTAACAGGAGCAGTATTTAAATAAACTTAGTTTGGTCAAATAATATAAAAAGTCAAAGTCAAAGATGATAAAAGTCAACCTTTTCTAAAAAGTCAAAGTTAATAAAAGTCAACATTTTTCAAAAAGTCAAAGTAAATGAAAGTCAACATTTTTCAAAAGTCAAGGTAGATGAAAAGTCAACGCAATAATCGGTTTTAATAAAGTCAAAGCTAGAAGTCTTGGTCAAAGGTGATAACTTAAGCTATTTTAGTTGTTTTTGTCAAAAATAGTAATATTAATACTATCCTACTTAAATACTATTTTTAGTAGACTATTTTTGGGGACAACATTTATTCATAAGCATTTAATTACATATAGTCTAGTTATACTACACAATTTTACAAAAGAAAATGAAAAGTCACATTATTTGTTTTTCAAATGTCTTTTAAATGCACATTTAATGCAAGATCATTTAATAACTCACATATAAACATATATACTAATTCTAATAGCATTTAAACAGGTGAAAACAAGTAATTGCAAATAGAGCAAATTCCGGGGTCTCACAGAAGAGAGTTTTCAGAATCATTTTATCATTTTGTAAATGGTTTGATAAAACAGGCTATGCACATGTAAATACACATGGGATAAACAACTTGTAACTTGAATATATAATAAGAATCAAGAACAGGAACATGATATACTCATTGTAAAAGGATACTGTAGTATCTGTGATTGCTGATGAAGACGGCTTCTGCCTCGAATCAAATAATGATAACCCGACACCACAACCGAGGATCAAGTCCTCAAAGAAAACCCGACTCCAACTCCATCAATAACTGAGGGTTCTGGATAATTCCCCTCAAAGGTAAGAATAGGTCCATGGTGGTTGTGGGTATAATTGGCAAGCCCGTTGCTGCCCGGGGCCATCAATAGCACCAAGGCCTTTAGAAGGTTGCAACCTTGATATATATTGATACGAACCACGCCAACATGTGACGCGACCCAACACCAAATATGGCAAACGACCCCAAGACCTTTCAGGAATGGATGGAACCACGACCCTATGCTTAGCAAAGCTAGAACCTTGGTATAGTTGAGGACACCACAAACGAGGATGGAAATCTCGTTTGATAAGTCAAAGATGAACGCCACAAGAATAATCTTGATAAGTTCGAAAAGTTCTTGAGAACTTAAGGAGAATAATCTCACAGATTTAATTTCAGAATTGTCTAACTTTATTATCACAAAAAGTGCCTTATATAGGCAATAACAAATAAGTATCCTGCTTGGAAAAGGACTCCTAAACCCTAGCCCAAGTAGGAAAAACGTGAATAGTAACTAGGTCAAAGGAAACAAACTTGAAGACCAAGAAAACACTCCTATTTACTATTCACGTGAATAGTAACGTGAATAGTAACTAAAAAAGAAGCAAACTTGCAGCCCAAGAAAAGCTCCTTTCTAGTGTGAACACTTATTCTTGCAGCCCAATAAAGTATTTTTCCTAGTGTGAACACCTAATAAACTAGAATTCAAATTAATACTAAAACCAAAACTAAGATATAATTACAAAGAAATCAAATCTTGACTAAATCTTCGAATCTTCTTGAAACTTCTTGAAGAATCTTGAAGTTCTTGAATCTTGAAAATAGAATATTGACTTGAATCTTTGTTGGAAAATTCGCCCAACTGGTTCAATGAATGTGGACGCCTAATCGGCTTTCTTGTGGATCTACTTGGAGGAGTAACACCAGCCTTTCTTCATCTCTACTAGCCAACACGCTTTCCTCTTGTTGTAGAACTTTCTGAACCAAATTATTCAGCTCTTCCTTGAACCTTTTAGCGCGAGCTCTTGTCACTGGACCAACTGGCACTTGCATTGAATCTGGAACATTCCTAGCAGCCTTGATGTCCTCATCATTCCCCTCCTCTTGAGAAGGATTTGCCCTCAAATCATCACCTACATCAAAAGGACTTAAATCAATAACATTGAAAGTAGCACTAACACTGTACTCACCTGGCAAATCAAGTCTGTAGGCATTGTCATTAATCCGCTCGAGGACTTGAAAAGGACTGTCTCCTCTAGGTAGCAATTTAGAATGACTCTGTGCTGGAAATCTTTTTTTCCTCATGTGTATCCACACCCAATCTCCAGGCTCAAAGACCAGCTTGCGACGTCCCTTGTTAGCATGCTTGGTATATTGCTCAGTCCTCCTCTTTATGTTGAGTCGTGCTCGCTCATGGAGTTGTTGCACAAATTTTGCCTTCTTCTTACCATCTAAGTTCACATGCTCAGAAACAGGCTAAGGTGATAAATCCAAAGAGGTTAAGGGATTAAAACCATAAACAATCTCAAAAGGTGAAAACTTAGTAGCAGAATGGGTTGGTGCCAAATAACTCAGGTGACACTTTTCATTGGGCTCATTGCAATAATGGGATTTTCTCATTCAAGAAAACTTGGAACAGAATAAGGGAAATTAGAGTGAAAATTCATTGGTATAAACTTGTATGGTTCCAAAACTGCATTCCGAAGCACAGTTTCATCTCCTGGCTTGCTTTTCAGAATAAGCTAGCCACTCTTCAAAGACTCATCTCTTGGGGCATTCAAAACAATTCTAATTGCATTCTTTGCTACATGGGATGTGAAACAAATGAGCATCTTTCTTTGAATGCTCTTTCACTAAAAGAATTTGGCAACGAGGTCTTCTTGCTCTCTCTCTTGATCAATCACTTTATACTCTTTCGAGCTTCATGGACATCTCACATACTATCCAACACAAGAACTATGATGCAAGGACACAAATTTTCAGAACTTTTCTTTGTGCAGCAATTTACCACATTTGGATGGAAAGAAATCGACGATTGTTCAATGAGGAAGCCTACACTGAGGAACACATTTTCAACAACATTCGTAGTGATGTCACATCGAAGATCATCATGGGTCGAAAATTTGCTCCCTCCAATCTCAACAGACGAACTTTGTTTGATTGGGGGATTTACGATTTTGCCTGATTCAATGTTGGCTTTTTTCAATTTTTTGTTTTCATTTTGTTCATGAACTTATTTGTACTTTGATTGTACCTTGATGTACTTTTATTTTCATTTTAATATACTACCACTGAATTAACAAAAAAAAAAAGAATGAACAGTACGATTATAAGCAAACTCAACATGTGGTAAACAATCCTCCTTTAGTTTTAATGTTCTTACTTATGATAGCCTTTAACAATGAAGATAAAGTCCTATTAACTACTTCTGTTTGACCATCAGTTTGAGGATGACAAGTTGTAGAAAACAAAAGTTTTGTCCCTAGCTTGCCCCAAAAAGTCTTCCAAAAGTAACTTAAGAACTTAGCATCACGATCTGAAACAATTGTCCTAGGCATACCATGCAACCTAACAATCTTCCTGAAGAACAAATCTGCAATATTAGAAGCATCGTAAGTCTTATGACAAGGGATAAAATGAGCCATCTTAGAAAATCTATCCACAACAACAAAAATTGAATCCCTTCCACGTCTACTCCTAGGTAAACCCAAAACAAAATCCATGGAAATATCAATCCAAGGTGAACTAGGAATAGGTAGTGGCGTGTACAATCCATGTGGCTGAATCCTAGACTTAGCTTGCCTACAAGTAACATATCTTCCACAAGTCCTCTCAACATCCCTTTTCATGTGTGGCCAATAAAAGTACTCTTGCAAAATAGCTAAGGTTTTAGCGACACCAAAGTGTCCCATTAAACCACCACCATGGGATTCCCGAACTAACAAGTCTCTTAAAGAACAATTAGGCACACACAACTTATTTTCTCTAAATAAAAACCCTTCATGCCTATAAAACTTACCTTCTACAGATTTCTCACTAGCCCTATAAACTTCACTGAAGTCGTGGTCACCTTCATAAAGGTCATTGATATGCTCAAAGCCCAGAAATTTAGCATCAAGAGTAGAGATTAAGGCATACCTTCTTGACAATGCATCTGCAACCACATTTTTCTTACCTTGTTTATAACGAATGACATATGGAAAAGTCTCAATGATCACATCGAAGATCATCATGGGTCGAAAATTTGCTCCCTCCAATCTCAACAGACGAACTTTGTTTGAGTGGGGGATTTACGATTTTGCCTGATTCAATGTTGGCTTTTTTCAATTTTTTGTTTTCATTTTGTTCTTGAACTTTTTTGTACTTTGATTGTACCTTGATGTACTTTTCTTTTCATTTTAATATACTACCACTGAATTAACAAAAAAAAAAAAAACTCAACCCACCTAGCATGTCTCTTATTCAGCTTGTGTTGACCCTTTAAATGCTCCAAGGATTCATGATCTGTACAAATTACAAACTCCTTTGGCCATAGGTAGTGCTGCCATGTCTCCAAAGCTCGAACCAAAGCATACAACTCTTTGTCATAGGTAGGGTAGTTAAGTGCAGCCCCACTGAGCTTCTCACTAAAGTATGCAAGGGGTTTTCCTTCCTGCATAAGAACAGTGCCTACACCTACACCTGAGGCATCACATTCAATTTCAAACATTTTAGTAAAGTTAGGTAAAGCAAGTAAAGGAGTATGAGTAAGCTTGTATTTAATAAGCTGAAACGCCTTCTCTTGATCTTCACCCCATTTGAACCCAACATTTTTCTTGATAACTTCAGTGAGTGGTACTGCGATGGTGCTAAAATCTTTCACGAACCTCCTGTAAAAACCAGCAAGTCCATGGAAACTTCTAACATCACCTACACTTGAGGGGGTTGGCCACTCTTGGATGGCTTTGATCTTCTCATCATCAACCTCAATACCTTTAGCACTAACAACAAAACCTAGGAAAACAAGCTTATCAGTGCAAAAAGTACACTTTTTGAGGTTAGCATACAACTTCTCCTTCCTAAGCACATCCAAAACTGAATTTAAATGTGAGACATGTTCATGCAAACTCTTGCTATAAACCAGAATATCATCAAAATAAACAACAACAAACTTACCAATGAAAGCACGCAAAACATGATTCATTAAGCGCATGAAAGTACTAGGTGCATTAGTTAGTCCAAAAGGCATAACTAACCACTCATACAATCCATATTTAGTTTTAAACACTATTTTCCATTCATCTCCTTCTTTCATTCTTATCTGATGATATCCACTTTTAAGATCAATTTTAGAAAACACACAAGAACCATGCAATTCATCTAACATATCATCTAAGCGAGGAATAGGATGTCTATACTTAACCGTTATGTTATTGATGGCTCTGCAATCAACACACATCCTCCATGTCCCATCCTTCTTAGACATTAAAATTATAGGAACTGCACAAGGACTCATGCTTTCTCTCACGTACCCTTTCTCCAGCAACTCTTCGACTTGCCTTTGAAGCTCCTTCGTCTCCTCTGGATTGCTCCTATAAGCTAGACGATTTGGAATTGAGGCTCCAGGTACGAAATCTATCTGATGTTCAATTCCTCGAAAAGGTGGTAGACCATGTGGTATCTCATCGGGAAACACATCCTCAAAGTCCTGCAAGAGAGAAACAACAACACTAGGCAATGCAGAGTCAAGTTGGTTAGTGTTTAAAAGAGCCTCTTTGTACATAAGTACAATCATTGGCCTTTTTGAAATCAAAGCTCTCTTAACCTCACTTGCTTTTGCATAGAAATTTCTTTGTTTTCCCTCTGTTTTTACCTCCATGGCCGAATTCTTTTCTCTCCTCACTACCTTTCCAGATTCGGCCTTGCTTTTGTTCTTTTCATTCTCAATCTTTTGCTCACTCAAATTCTTTTGATCACTCAAGTTATTTTGATCACTCAATTTTTGTAACCTCACTTGATCCTCATAGACTTGTTTTGGTGTCATTGGAACTAGAGTGATTACGTCGATCAAATTGCCATGGTCTTCCCAAGAGAAGATGTCCAGCATGCATAAGTACCACATCACACAACACTTCATCCTCATATTTCCCAATGCGAAACGGTACCACAACCTGTTTTGTAACCCTTACCTCACCACAATCGTTCAACCATTGCAGCTTGTATGGACGTGGATGCTTAATTGTTGTGAGCCCTAGCTTGTCAACCATTGAAGCACTAGCAACGTTAGTACAACTACCACCATCAATAATAACACTACATACCTTATCTTTCACGTGGCAGCGGGTATGAAAGATGTTCTCACGTTGCACTACTTCTTCCTCCTCTTTAGCTTGCAAGCTCAAAGCTCGTCATGCCACTAATCCAAGCATCTCTCCATAATCTGCCCCAAATTCCTCTTCTTCACCTACTTCGGTGTCCTCTAGTATTGGCATGTCATCAGATTGCGTTTCATCTTCAGACTCAATCTCCCCCACTTTCCAAAACTACCATTGCTCTCTTGTTTGGGCATTGGCTAGCTATGTGTCCTCGTTCCTGACATTTAAAGCATTTAATATCACTAGAACGAGTTGTAGGAGGGGCTATTTTACCTTGAGAAGTCGTGGCATGGGTGGATGTTTTGGACTCGGTCTTAACCTTGGAAATAGATGAACTATCCTCCTTTCTTGGGTAGCTCGACCTCCAAGGTGATGCACTTGAGTGTCGCAGGGCTGCTCTTGGTCGTGAACTATCCCTCTTCAATTGCTTCTCCACCTTAATTGCCATATGCACCAAATCTTCAACTCAACATAATGATGCAACTCAATGGTGTTGGCAATTTCTCGATTCAGCCCATTTAGAAACCTAGCCATTGTTGCCTCTCGATCTTCCTCTACATTGGCTCTAATCATAGCCATCTCCATCTCTTTGTAATAATCATCCACACTTTTATTACCTTGATGAAGTCCTTGCAGCTTGAGGTATAAGTCCCTGTAGTAATGATTGGGTACAAATCGCCTCCTCATCACTCTCTTCATCTCATCCCAAGTTGCCACAGGATGTTCTCCATTCCGTCTCCTATTGAGACACAATTGATCCTACCACACAATAGCATAATCAGTAAATTCAATTGCAGCAAGCTTTACCTTTTTCAACTCGGAATAGTTGTGGCAATCAAACACCAACTCAATCTTCTTTTCCCACTCAAGATAGGCTTCCGGATCACTCCTTCCTTGAAACGCAGGAATCTTCATCTTGATGCTTCCTAAGTTGTTATCAACACGATCAACACGATCCCTAGCATCTCTATCTCGACCATGTCGCCTATTGCTGCCCACCGAAATTCTGTCAAACTCTTCATCTAAACCTTCCTCATCGATCTCATCAACATCTTCAACATCTTCCACTCTTTGCCGCATTCTGTTCCTCCTGGGTACATTCGGAGCAACTGGTGGTTGAACCCTTTTCGGCCTCTGTTCTACCCTATCCAACTTCTCATGAATCTGCTCCAATTCAGCCCTTATCATTCGTCTCATCTCTCCCATCAATGCGTGCATCTGTAAGTTCTGTCCAACGGGTTGTTGAATACCTTCATTAATGTTGTCTGCTTGATTTTGAGACATGATTAAATTACACTCCCTCACGTGTTTCACTCAACTCAATTTGGCTTTTACCCTCTATTAATCTCATGCACTCTGCCTTTTTCCTCTCGTATTCTCCTTCAAGTTCCCTAGAACTAATCAAGAGTACCAAGATAGGCACAAAAGCAGCGTATTACTTTTTTTCGAAATTTGATGATTTTTTTTTAAGACCTCTAAGACTCTGGAAACAAGGTTAGAGAAAGAAACTTGAATAAAACTCGAAGAAGGAAACCTAGAAAAATAAGGAAAGTTGCAAAAAAAAATAACAAAAATCAAGTTAATCTTCTCCTGAGAACAATTGCCATAGTAAATTTCACTCGTTTCAGGATTGCAAAACAATCCCGAACATTTGTGGAAATTAGCCAGAGTAGTAGAGATAGATCTAATAGTATGCTCATCAGCTTTACAAAAAATAAGGAGATCATCCACAAAACAGAGATGGTTGAGCTTAAGTTTTGCACATTTGGGGTGAAATAGAAATCCAGTGGAGGAGTGAAGCTTGTTCAACATACCAATCAAAATTTCCATAGCAATGACAAAGAGATAGGGTGAAAGAGGCTCACCTTGGCGAACACCTTTAGAGCTAGGAAAATAACCTTCAAGACTTCCATTAATGGCAACAGAAAATCTTGTGGTACAAATACATTCCATAATCCAGCCAACAAACATATCAGGAAACCCAAATGACGAAGAGCTTGATAGATGAAATCCCAGTGGACAGAATCAAAAGCTTTCATAAGATCCACCTTCATAGACCCCTATGACGAAACAGATGACACAGATGGGGATGCCTACATGCAAGACTTTATGTCTCATTTGGGGTAGGTAGAGTGTCGGCAAGATAAAAAGATAAAAGAGACTTAAAGTCTCGTGAGAAAAAAGCAGACAACAAGACTTAAAGTAGTCTTTATGAACAATCCAAAGAAGAAAAGGACTTAAAGTCTTTTGTCACCTACCAAAAGCAGAACCAAAAGGAATCATTTTCTTCCCGTGACCAAAAGAAACACGGAATGGCTCAAAAGTCTTTACCAGCTGGTCCCGCAAGTTGAAAATTGTGCAACTTTTCCTAAAGCTGAATTAAAGCTTTTGTCCTTTACTTTTGTTGCAAGTGTGCTTAATATCCATTGTACCGCCTCCTTCTCCTATAAAAGGAAGGCCTTAGTTTTATTTCAGCATCCGAAAATCAATTCGCAGTCAAAGCTTTTCTTATAATACAGAAGCTTGTTTTGTTTCTCTTTCCGCAGTCCTCTTACATTTTGTAAGTTTCATCTTTATCAATATATGTTGAAATATTTTACAGTCATTTCCTGGCGCACTCTGTATCAGTTTTAAATTAATTTGCAATTACTTTGCTTATTATCCCCTGATACCTGTTTGGTATCAGAGCCATATTTTAGATTTATACCTACTGTTTTCTTAGCTTCCTTAATACTGTGAAGTTACGCAGTCGGCAGAGTTATAAGACCCGTTGTGCTGTGTGAAGGCTTTGAGGGCAATAATCAGTCTTTGTCAGCGATAACTTACAAGATATTATGGATCGTCTAAGAAGGAGTTTGTCTAGGTCTAGGTCTGGTTCTGAAGCCTCCAGTTCAGGAGCTAAGAACAAAGAAATTCAAGTTTTTGAAAATATTGAAAATCAGATGCTAGCTTGGAAGCTACCAGCTATGCACCCTTCTACTATTTTTCAACAAGGAAGTTTTACTTTTGCTTCCGATTATGTTATAAAAACTGTTGAAGAAACAGTCCCTCTCAAAGAAGGACATCAATCTTTTCAGTTACTCTCTGAACATCTCATAGAAGTTCATAAACAAAAATACAAATATTTACATTTTGGTTTTGTTCAAGTTGCTACCAAACCATTAACTAGATTAGGCTTAAACGTATCAGCCTTAATCATGCTTAGGGACGCCAGTCATCTCATTTTAGATGATTCCCTACTAGGAGTGGTTGAATCTACACTCTGTGATGGACCTATACATTTTACATGTTTTCCGAATTTTATGGTCTCTCTCACAGATCCACACATCCTAGACACTCTCTCCCTTACTGTTCAAACCAGTGGTTACCACACAAAAGAAGGTAGAGAACAAGTAGCTCTTATTTACAGAGTCTGCTACAAAGCCATGAATACTGTTTTCCCGAGAACTAAACAAATTCAGGCAAGAAGAGGTGAGACCACTCTTCTCACCACAAACCTCAGAAAAGCCACCATAAATGTTCCAAAAACAATACAGTGGAGTCAAGTTACTCTACCAGAACGATGGAAGCTTGAGGCTATTACACCTCCTTTCAGAGAAGAACCCAGGACCATCGAGAATATCATTCAATACGAAGATGGTGATGCTGTTATCAAATTCTCAGAAAGAAGGAAGGTGAAAATAGAGTTCGAAGGATCTTCCCGAAGAACATCTACTTCTTCAGTTCCTCAAAAGGAACAACCAGCTTACGAGGTTACAGATCTTAAAAGATCGAGTGAAGGAGTCACCCAACCTCAATACAAGGTTGAAGTCCCTGAATCAGCAGAAGGCAGCAAAAAGGCTACCTCGCCGACCTTCTCAGATATGGGGTACAATTATCGAATTGGGGTTATATCTAAACCCAACACTCTCAAAGAGTCAAAGTTTTTCGATGAAAGATATCATTATCACAGAGCTTGGTATACTACTAGGCTAAGTAAAGAAACTCAAAGTTTCTATGCATATCGATTTGAAGAATGGTTGGAAAAAACCAGAAATAAAGCTGAATTCTTCAAATGGCTTGAAATGGTTTTTAAAACAAAAAAATTCAATTGGCCTAATTTCCAAGACCAATCGTTTCTAAATGTCCTCAGTTCAACCGTTCAAGGATACAAAACCTATAAAGGCGATATTGTTAAAGCCAAGTATCCTCTAGATTGCACCGTTGTAATTCAACGAGGTTCTAAAGAAGCAATCGCTACTCCATTTAATAGTAGCAAAGAAGAAGGATCCTCAAAGGATCAAACGTCATCCTCAAATGATGTACCTATTGGCCCTCTGATAGAACAAAGCAACTACACCAATCTCTACTTGCAAGCGATTGGAAGGCAAGTTGATCAAGTGGTTGCAGCTGTGGCGGCGATTTCTATAAAAGGAAATCAAGAAGAAGTAAAGGAGATAAAAGAAGAGAAGCCATCTCCACCTATGATCCAGCCACCGCCATCAATATCATTGAAAAAATTCACTCTGAAAGATCCAGTCAAGCAGGAAATTGTTGATCAGCTAACTAGTCTTGTCGGAGGAATAAAAATCAAAGATCAGGGTAAAGCAATAGTAGAGGACAGTACCTCTACACTCAATGTACAGACTCAAAATGCTGTCACATGGAGGCAAACAAATGAGCCTTATTACCCGAGGCCATCACCACCAGATCTCCTTCATGAAGACTATAAAGGAAATTCTATCTTCACAGGAGATAATATAGCCGAATGGAATATTGACAGCTATTCGGAGCACATGGTCGTGAATGTTGTCAAACAAATGTTCATGTTCGCTCAGGCATTCAGACTCCGTGGTAGAGACGATCAGAACATTGCTAGGGCAATTGTTTCTGGATTTACCGGTCAACTTCAGGGTTGGTGGGACAATTACCTAAGTCCAACTGCCAGAGAGCAGATCTACGCCTCCACAACACCTGTATATGAAGGTGGAATGCAGACAGGGCTCAAAGCAGATGCTGTCAACACCTTAATTTATACAATTACAACAACTTTTGTTGGATCTACGGATAAGCTGAAAGAAAAGACTGGAGAACAGCTCTCCAATCTAAGATGCAGATCTCTAGCTGATTTCAAGTGGTACAAGGATGTTTTCCTTAGTAAACTCTACACTAGAGATGATGCAGCAGCCAGTTACTGGAAGGAAAAGTTCATTGATGGTCTTCCAGCAGCATTCGCTCAAAAGCTTAGGACTCGTCTCAAAGACGAAAATGGAGGAACAATTCCATACTCCCAATTTACATTTGGTCAGTTGGCAACTGAAGTAATTACAGAGGGAATGCATCTTTGTAACGATTTAAAACTCAAACGCCATCTCGACAATCAAAAGCTTAATGGCAAGCATACCTTGGGAGATTTCTGTGAACAAATGGGCTTTCAGCCACACACAGAAAAAAGAAAGAAGTCATACCACCAATCTCATAGAAAGGAGTATGACAAGAAACGACCCCCGTTTTATAAGAAAAGGTATGAGAAAGGAAAGAGGTTTATAAAAAAGCCTGATAAAGCTTTAACCTCACAAAGAAAAGAGAGTCATAACAAGGCTCCAGTTTGTTGGAAGTGCGGAAAAATTGGGCACTACCAAAACAAATGTATGGTGAAGAAGCGTATTCACGCGCTTGACCTCGATGAAGGTCTTAAAAGATCTTTATGTCATATCTTCCTTACTTCATCAGACGACGAAGGAGAAGATCTAGAAGTGAACCTCATAGGTTCATATACTTCAGAGGAAGACAATGATTCAGAATCAGACTCAAAGTCTGAACCAGATGATGAAGATTCTAGTAATCCAAAAGAAAGGAAATGTTCTTGCAATGGTGGATGCGAGGATTGCTTCGCCAATAACATTAATGCTTTGGGCTTAAATGTTCTCTCAGCCCAAGATAATCTTATTCTCGATTTGATAAATCAGATCCAAGATCCAGTTAGTAAAGCTCAAATGCTTTCAAAATATATTGAGGTCTCAAAGACTCAAGGATTAACTCAGCCCCAAAAGGTTGAGCCAGAGGTTCAGCAACCTGATTTCTATTCTTTCAAGGCAGTTTTAGAAAGAGTTCAAAACTCTCCAAAAACAACAGCGAAGGAACCAACAATTGGTGAACTTCGTCATGAGGTCCGAGAAATAAAAAATGAATTGCTTAGCCTCAAAGCCTTATTTCAGGCAGAAGTTATCCTGTTACAAGAAAGAGTTACTGATCTTGAAGCAGAGGCGAACATTTCTACTTGGAAACAACCAGAAGATCAATATCTTCCAGAACGACCTGATTTTCTCAAAACTCCAGATTGTCCAGAGACGTCTGCCCAAGGAGAGATCAGAGAACATGCTTTAGTCATCAATAAGCCAAGCAGTGAAGAAAAGGCGCTCAAAGCACCTGAATTGGCCTTACTTAATTGGGTCAATGTTATTGAAAGAGTCACTACGTTCAAATGGTACTCTGAACTCACTCTCATAATCAAAGGAGAGCACAGAGTTAAAAAAATAGTCTTAATAGACTCAGGAGCAGACCTGAACTGCATACGAGAAGGCTTAATTCCAGCCAAATACCTTGAAAAAACAAGTCAAGGACTATCTCAAGCAGATAGTACTCCCTTGAGAATTCAGTACAAAGTTTCCGATGCATCTATATGTCAAGGAAACACTTGTTTTAAACTCCCATTTCTTATGGTTCCAGGGTTATCCCATCCCGTTATTCTTGGAAACCCATTCCTTCATTCCTTGTTTCCCATTCATAAGATTGATGAGTCAGGAATTGAAGCAGATATTCAAGGAATACCTTTTAAACTCCCTTTCATGTCCGAGCCAAATGACAGATTCCTTGATACACTTTCAGAGATTATCACCTCAAAAGAAAATTTCTTACTTTCTCTCAAAGAGGAAATCAGTTTTCGACAAGTGAAAGAAGGACTCAATAGTCCTAAAATGATTGAGAAAATTCGCTCCCTTGATGCTTTTATCAAAAAAGAAATTTGTGCAGAAGCACCAAATACCTTTTGGGGGAGGAAGAGACATGTGGTTGAATTACCATATGAGCCGAATTTTGATGAAAGATCAATCCCTACAAAGGCCCGACCAATTGCTATGGGTCCTAGATTTCTTGAATTATGCAAGAAGGAGATTGCTGAACTACAGCAGAAAGGTCTCATTAGACCTAGCTACAGCCCATGGAGTTGTCCAGCGTTCTATGTGGAGAATGCAGCAGAAATAGAAAGAGGAGCTCTAATGCAAACTAGCCATCCATATTCATTGCACGTTTTGGATGAATTTTCCAGCAAAGATTCAAGTCAAGATTCTATTTTCAAGATTCAAGAACTTCAAGATCCTTCAAGAAGTTTCAAGAAGATTTGAAGATTTAGTCAAGATTTGATTTCTTTGTAATTTTATCCTAGTTTTAGTTTCAGTTTTAGTTTAATTTCCTATAGACAAATTTAGGTGTTCACACTAGGAGAGAGACTTTCTTGGGCTGCAAGATTAGGTGTTCACACTAGAAAGGAGCTTTTCTTGGGCTGCAAGTTTGCTTCCTTTTTAGTTACTATTCACGTCACTATTCACGTGAATAGTTAATAGGAGTCTTTTCTTGGTCTCCAAGTTTGTTTCCTTTGACCTAGTTACTATTCACGTTTTTCCTACTTGGGCTAGGGTTTAGGAGTCCTTTTCCAAGCAGGATACTTATTTGTTATTGCCTATATAAGGCACTTTTTGTGATAATAAAGTTAGACAATTCTGAAATTAAATTGTGAGATTATTCTCCTTGAGTTCTCCAAGAGACTCTTTTGAACTTATCAAGGGATTCCTTGTGGCGTTCAACCTTGACTTATCAAGCGGATTTCCATCCCCGTTTTTGGCGTCTTCACCATACCAAGGTTCTTGCTTTGCTAAGCAACGGGTCGCGGTTTCCATCATATTCACTATACCAAGGTTCTTGTCTTGCTAGGCAAAGGGTCGCGGTTCCTTTTTGTCTTGTTTTCAAATCTGAGTCTTTTCTACTTTTCAATTCCGTTTATTGCTAGGTTTTTCAATTTCACTTCTTGTGTTCAAATTGGATAAACCCTAGAATCTTGAATTAGGGTTTCTTGAATTCTTGATTACTTTGCTCCTTTTATTGTTTCAGAAAAATCAAGAAAAGTCAAGAAAAATAGAGAAAAAAAAAAGAAAAAAAAAATAGAGGCAGAAATTTTGTTTGTGGAACTAGCCGTCGAGGCCAATCATTTTTTAAGGAAAACGACGTTCTGAGCAGAACCCATAGCTATGCTATGGGCACCACCCTCTTAAGGCCAAATTCCATAGTCTACTAGGAGTTTTAGGTGTTTTTTGTGTTTTTGCATAGGTTTTCTTTAACTATTCTTATTACTCTAGGTTTCTTTTCCTAGATTTGTCTTAGTTTTCTTGTTCTAATCTTTTTTCCACGTCTTAGAGGACTGTTTGCAAAAACTAAAAAAATAAATTCAAAAAACGAAAATTCAGATTTCGTGACAGATTTGTTACGCTGCTTTGGATCCCTTCTTGATATTCTTGGTTAATTTTTAGAGAACTTAAAGAAGAATACGAGAGGAAAAAGGCAGAGCGTGTGAGAATATTAGAGGGTAAAAGCCAAATTGAGTTGAGTGAAACACGTGAGGGAGTGTTGATTTCAATCATGGGTCATAATCAAGAGGATGACATAAACGAAGAAGGTCAACAAGCCGCTGTTCCGAACTTACAGATGCATGCTTTGTTGGGAGAGATGAGACGAATGATGAGGGCTGAATTTGATCAACTACATAAGAGGATGGCTAGGGTCGAACAGAGAACACCAAGGGTGCAGCCACCAGTTGCTCCAAACGCACCAAGAAGGAACAGGTTGCATCGAAGAGAAATTGAAGTTGTGGATGAATTTGAAGAAGAAGGGATAGATGAGGAACTTGGTCGGATGTCAATAGGCAGCAATGGAAGACATAGCCGAGATAGAGAAGCTAAGAAACGTGTTGATAACAATTTGGGAAGCATCAAGATGAAAATTCCTGCTTTCCAAGGAAGGAGTGATCCCGAAGCATATTTGGAGTGGGAAAAGAAGATAGAGTTGGTTTTTGATTGTCACAACTATTCCGAACTGAAAAAGGTAAAACTTGCCACAATTGAATTTACTGATTATGCTATTGTATGGTGGGATCAGTTGTGCATCAATAGGAGGCGAAATGGAGATCATCCAATTGCAACTTGGGATGAGATGAAGAGGGTGATGAGGAGGCGATTTGTACCTAGTCATTACTACAGAGATTTATACCTCAAGCTGCAAGGTCTTCATCAAGGTAATAAGAGTGTTGATGAGTATTACAAAGAGATGGAGATGGCTATGATTAGAGCCAATGTAGAGGAAGATCAGAAGGTGACAATGGCTAGATTTTTGAATGGGTTGAATCGAGAGATTGCTAACACCATCAAGTTGTATCATTATGTGGAATTAAAGGATTTGGTGCATATGGCAATTAATGTGGAGAAGCGACTCAAGAGGGGTGGTACACGACCAAGACAAGCACCACAATACCTGAGTGCATCACCTTTACCTTGGAGGACAAGTTACCCAAAGGATGAAGAAAATCCGTCTACTTCCAAGGCCAAGCCCGAGCTCAAACTATCCACTATTGCCATGACCTCTCAAGGTAATACAACCTCTACTATGACTCGATCTAGTGAGATTCAATGTTTTAAATGTCAAGGACGAGGACACATAGCAAGCCAATGCCCAAACAAGCAAGCATTGGTAGTCTTGGAGAGTGGTGAGATTGAGTCCGAAGACGAAATACATTTTGATGTCATGCCCATACTAGAGGACATCACAGAGGGAGAAGAGGAGTTTGGGGCAGATTATGGAGAGATGCTTGGACTAGTGGCACGACAAGCCTTAAGTTTGCATGCTAAAGAGGAAGAAGAAGTAGTACAACGTGAGAACATCTTTCATACTCGCTGCCACGTGAAAGATAAGGTATGTAGTGTTATTATTGATGGTGGTAGTTGTACTAACGTTGCTAGTACTTCTATGATTGAAAAGCTAGGGCTCAACACAATTAAGCATCCTCGTCCATACAAGCTGCAATTTGATCGACGTGTGCAGCATGATGGCTTCACCAATAAGTACTCATTCATGTTCAATCAGCGGACAATCACTTTAGTTCCGATGACACCAAAACAAGTTTATGAGGATCAAGTGAGGTTACAAAAATTGAGTGATCAAAAGAATATGAGAGAACAAAAGAATGAGAGTGGGAAAAAGGTCGAATCTGGACAGGGAGGAGGAAGAGAGCAAAATCTTTTAAACACTAATCAACTTGACTCTGCATTGCCTAGTGTTGTTGTTTCTTTCTTGCAGGATTTTGAGAAAGTGTTTCCCGAGGACATGCCATATGGTCTACCACCAAGGCTGGTCTTTGAACCTGGAGGATTTGAGGACAAATCCTTCTCAAGAGAGGGGGAATAATGCAAACTAGCCATCCATATTCATTGCACTTTTTGGATGAATTTTCCAGCAAAGATTCAAGTCAAGATTCTATTTTCAAGATTCAAGAACTTCAAGATCCTTCAAGAAGTTTCAAGAAGATTTGAAGATTTAGTCAAGATTTGATTTCTTTGTAATTTTATCCTAGTTTTAGTTTCAGTTTTAGTTTAATTTCCTATAGACAAATTTAGGTGTTCACACTAGGAGAGAGACTTTCTTGGGCTGCAAGATTAGGTGTTCACACTAGAAAGGAGCTTTTCTTGGGCTGCAAGTTTGCTTCCTTTTTAGTTACTATTCACGTCACTATTCACGTGAATAGTTAATAGGAGTCTTTTCTTGGTCTCCAAGTTTGTTTCCTTTGACCTAGTTACTATTCACGTTTTTCCTACTTGGGCTAGGGTTTAGGAGTCCTTTTCCAAGCAGGATACTTATTTGTTATTGCCTATATAAGGCACTTTTTGTGATAATAAAGTTAGACAATTCTGAAATTAAATTGTGAGATTATTCTCCTTGAGTTCTCCAAGAGACTCTTTTGAACTTATCAAGGGATTCCTTGTGGCGTTCAACCTTGACTTATCAAGCGGATTTCCATCCCCGTTTGTGGCGTCTTCACCATACCAAGGTTCTTGCTTTGCTAAGCAACGGGTCGCGGTTTCCATCATATTCACTATACCAAGGTTCTTGTCTTGCTAGGCAAAGGGTCGCGGTTCCATCCATTCTTAAAAGGTCTTGGGTTTGTTTTACCAATCTTGGTGTTGGGTCTGGGCACATGTTGACCAGGTTCGTATCAAGCTCCTAGGCTTGTTATCAATTATAAGCCATTAAACAAGGCTCTAAGGTGGATTAGGTATCCTTTACCTAATAAAAGAGATCTACTCAATAGATTGCTCAAAGCAAATCTATTTTCAAAATTTTATATGAAATCTGGATATTGGCAGATTCAGATTAAAGAAGAAGAAAGGTACAAAACAGCTTTCACAGTACCTTTTGGGCATTTTGAATGGAAAGTAATGCCATTTGGGCTAAAGAACGCCCCTTCGGAATTCCAGAGAATAATGAATGAGATATTCAACCCATATTCAGAATTCATTATTGTCTATATTGACGATGTGCTGGTTTATTCTCAAAGTATTGATCAGCATATTAAACACTTAAAAGTGTTTACTCAGGCGATTAAGCAAGCAGGATTAGCGGTCTCAGCAAAGAAGGTTAAAACCTTTCAAACAGAGATCAGATTTCTTGGTCACAACATTACTCAGGGATCAATTATCCCTATTGATAGAGCAATTGAGTTTGCAGATAAGTTCCCAGACGAACTCAAAGAAAAAACACAATTGCAAAGGTTTCTTGGAAGTCTTAATTATGTTGCAGACTTCTACCCCAGTTTAGCCCAGGATTGCAAGTTATTATATGCAAGGTTAAAGAAAAATCCTCAGCCATGGACATTAGAGCATACGAAGGCGGTCCAAGGCATTAAAAGAAAAGTCAAGGTTCTGCCTTGTCTGGTTCTTTCTGATCCAGAAGCTTTTAAAATAGTTGAGACAGATGCGTCTGAACTTGGCTACGGGGGAATCCTCAAACAAAGGATTCAAGAAAAAGAAAAGCTGGTTCGCTTCACTTCAGGCCTATGGAAACCAGCTCAGCAAAACTACTCGACCATTAAAAAAGAAATACTTGCTATGGTTCTTTGCATTTCAAAATTTGAAAGTGATTTATTAAATCAAAAGTTTTTGTTAAGAATAGATTGCAAATCTGCAAAAGATGTATTAATTAAAGATGTGAAAAACCTTGCTTCAAAACAGATTTTTGCTAGATGGCAAGGACTTTTATCTGCTTTCGATTTCGATATTGAGTTTATTAAAGGAGAAACTAACTCTCTTCCTGATTTCTTAACTAGAGAATTTCTCCAGAACTCTAATGGCGGACAGATCTCCCAATCCTAAAAGGATCCGGGATATTCCATCGTCTTCTCAATTGAAGGACGAAGTTGATGACTCACTCTCACAAGATGCTTATGCGAGAGCTGACCCTCACAGTCAGGGTAAACATCCTTTCATCATCACCGGACATCATCCATTATACATTGCTGAAGAAAGCAATATCAGGATGGCTCCAAATCAGATTGCAAAGATTGTTTTGAAAGATGACATTCTTCCTCAACATGGTCAAAAGAATGTTTATTTTTATCAACAGATTCTCATAGAATCAGGATCAGAAACGTTCAACCCAACTTGGAGAACGAAATCTACTGAAGAAGTAGCATACTGCACAATCTCAATTAGATCGATACTAAATCCAGCAGACTGGGGTGAGGATCTCTTCACAGAGAAAAGGTTAAAGTATTACGCTTTTCATCCTAAGGTTTATAATTATTTTGATTATGTGTCTGCTTGGGAGCTTGCTCTTCTTTATGAAAACAAGCAAAGAAAACAAACATGGTTCATACAGTTTCTCCTTGAGGACCCTGATCAGACTTTTCCTCAATGGTTTTTAAACTGGTACAAAACTTGGGGTCTCTTTCCCTCCAGTATTCCAATGTTCATTCGTAAACATTACGAAGATTTCATTCAGACATTCCCGACTAAAATAAAAGAAGGAATTATTGGCCTTCTTAATTTTGTTTTAATTGAACAAATTCCCTGGATTGTTAAATGGGATTATGTTTTAGATACAATTCCAGAGGTTTGTATGGATGGGCTCAAAGCCTCTCATGTCTGGCTCTGCAGACGAATCATGATCAAATGGTGGAGTAAATTTCACTTTGAAGGTAAAACTGTTCGTAAGAAAGGGATTACACCACCACCTGATTCTCCGCCTTCAGATCTCAAAGATCTTTTCAAGGATCTACTGTCCTCCACGCCTAAAAAGGCGCTCAGAGATTCGCTCACAGCCGCCCTTAAAGAAATAAAAAAAGGGAAAGCTACTGATGATCTGTTTCTGATGCGAATCAGCCATCCACATTCAATGCACCATTTGGATGAATTTTCCAGCAAAGATTCAAGTCAAGATTCTATTTTCAAGATTCAAGAACTTCAAGATTCTTCAAGAAGTTTCAAGAAGATTCGAAGATTTAGTCAATATTTGATTTCTTTGTAATTTTATCCTAGTTTTAGTTTTCAGTTTTAGTTTAATTTCCTATGGATGAATTTAGGTGTTCACACTAGGAGAGAGACTTTCTTGGGCTACAAGATTAGGTGTTCACACTAGAAAGGAGCTTTTCTTGGGCTGCAAGTTTGCTTCCTTTTTAGTTACTATTCATGTCACTATTCACGTGAATAGTTAATAGGAGTCTTTTCTTGGTCTCCAAGTTTGTTTCCTTTGACCTAGTTACTATTCACGTTTTTCCTACTTGGGCTAGGGTTTAGGAGTCCTTTTCCAAGCAGGATACTTATTTGTTATTGCCTATATAAGGCACTTTTTGTGATAATAAAGTTAGACAATTCTGAAATTAAATTTGTGAGAGTATTCTCCTTGAGTTCTCCAAGAGACTCTTTCGAACTTATCAAGGGATTCCTTGTGGCGTTCATCCTTGACTTATCAAGCGGATTTCCATCCCCGTTTGTGGCGTCTTCACCATACCAAGGTTCTTGCTTTTCTAAGCAACGGGTCGCGGTTTCCATCATATTCACTATACCAAGGTTCTTGTCTTGCTAGGCAAAGGGTCGCGGTTCCATCCATTCTTGAAAGATCTTGGGTTTGTTTTACCAATCTTGGTGAATGATGCGAACCAGCCATCCACATTCATTGCACCATTTGGATGAATTTTCCAGCAAAGATTCAAGTCAAGATTCTATTTTCAAGATTCAAGAACTTCAAGATTCTTCAAGAAGTTTCAAGAAGATTTGAAGATTTAGTCAATATTTGATTTCTTTGTAATTTTATCCTAGTTTTAGTTTTCAGTTTTAGTTTAATTTCCTATGGATGAATTTAGGTGTTCACACTAGGAGAGAGACTTTCTTGGGCTACAAGATTAGGTGTTCACACTAGAAAGGAGCTTTTCTTGGGCTGCAAGTTTGCTTCCTTTTTAGTTACTATTCACGTCACTATTCACGTGAATAGTTAATAGGAGTCTTTTCTTGGTCTCCAAGTTTGTTTCCTTTGACCTAGTTACTATTCACGTTTTTCCTACTTGGGCTAGGGTTTAGGAGTCCTTTTCCAAGCAGGATACTTATTTGTTATTGCCTATATAAGGCACTTTTTGTGATAATAAAGTTAGACAATTTTGAAATTAAATTGTGAGATTATTCTCCTTGAGTTCTCCAAGAGACTCTTTCGAACTTATCAAGGGATTCCTTGTGGCGTTCATCCTTGACTTATCAAGCAGATTTCCATCCCCGTTTGTGGCGTCTTCACCATACCAAGGTTCTTGCTTTTCTAAGCAACGGGTCGCGGTTTCCATCATATTCACTATACCAAGGTTCTTGTCTTGCTAGGCAAAGGGTCGCGGTTCCATCCATTCTTGAAAGATCTTGGGTTTGTTTTACCAATCTTGGTGTTGGGTCTTGGCACATATTGACCAGGTTCGTATCAGTTGGTAATCAGAGCTTAGGTTTATCAGGTTTGCCTATCCTTTTTTTTCTTGTTTTCTTGGTCAAATTCGTGTGTCTAGGTTAGGTTTCAATTTTCTTTCTTCGTTCTTGATTGAGTCTTGCTGTCAATTCCTTTTCTTGTATCTTGTTTTTCAATTCCGTTTCTTGGTTTCAATTGGCCAAACCCTAAAAGTGTGAACTAGGGTTTCTTGTGCTTCTAAATTTGAATTCTTGTGACTTGCTCATTGTGTTTCGTTTCTGGAAAAGAAAAAAACAGAAAAGGAAAGTCAAGAAAAGAAAGAAAAACAAACAAAAAAAGGAAAAAAAAAAAAGATAGTGAAGGTCTGAAAAAAATATTTGTTGAATCAGCCTCCAAGACCAAACTTTTCTGAACGGAAACGACGTTCTGAGCATAACTCACTACAAAGTAGTGAGCACCACCCTCTTTTGGCCAAATTCCATCGTTTACTAGGTGTTTTTGACGATTTTTGTGTTTTCGCATAGATTTTCTTTAACTTTTCTAATCACTCTAGGTTTCTTTTTCCTTCTTTGTCTTAACTCTTGGTTCTAATCTTGTTCCCCACGTCTTAGAGGACTGTTTGAAAAAAATAAAAATAAAAATAAATTCAAAAAAAATGAAAATTCAGATTTCGTGACAGATTTGTTACGCTGCTTTGGATCCCTTCTTGATATTCTTGGTTAGTTTTTAGAGAACTTAAAGAAGAATACGAGAGGAAAAAGGCAGAGTACGTGAGATTAATAGAGGGTAAAAGCCAAATTGAGTTGAGTGAAACACGTGAGGGAGTGAAATTTAATCATGTCTCAAAATCAAGCAGACAACATTAATGAAGGTGTTCAACAACCCGTTGGACAGAACTTACAGATGCAGGCATTGATGGGAGAGATGAGACGAATGATGAGGGCTGAATTTGATCAACTACATGAGAGGATGGCTAGGGTAGAACAGAGAACACCAAGGGTGCAGCCACCAGTTGCGCCAAAAGCACCAAGGAGGAACAGGTTGCATCGAAGAGAAATTGAAGTTGTGGATGAATTTGAAGAAGAAGGATATGAGGAACTTGATCGGATGTCAATAGGCAGCAATGGAAGACATAGCCGAGATAGAGAAGCTAGGAACCGTATTGATAACAATTTAGGAAGCATCAAGATGAAGATTCCTGCTTTTCAAGGAAGGAGTGATCCTGAAGCATATCTTGAGTGGGAGAAGAAGATGGAGTTGGTTTTTGATTGTCATAACTATGCTGAACTGAAAAAGGTAAAACTTGCTGTAATTGAATTTACTGATTATGCTATTGTTTGGTGGGATCAGTTGTGCATCAATAGAAGGCGGAATGGAGATCGTTCTATTGCAACTTGGGATGAGATGAAGAGAGTGATGAGGCAACGATTTGTACCAAGTCATTACTATCGAGATTTATACCTCAAGCTGCAAGGTCTTCATCAAGGTAATAAGAGTGTTGATGAATATTATAAAGAGATGAAGATGGCTATGATTAAAGCCAATGTGGAGGAAGATCGAGAGGCAACAATGGCCAGATTCTTGAATGGGCTAAATCAAGAGATTGCTAACACTATAAAGTTGCATCATTATGTGGAATTAGAGGATTTGGTTCATAAAGCAATTAAAGTGGAGAAGCAACTCAAGAGGGGTGGTACACGACCAAGACAAGCACTACAATACTTGAGTGCATCACCTTCACCTTGGAGGACAAGTTACCTAAAGGATGAAGAAAATCCATCTACTTCCAAGGCCAAGCCCGAGCTCAAACCATCCACCATTGCCATGACCTCTCAAGGTAATACAACCTCTACTATGACTCGATATAGTGAGATTCAATGTTTTACATGTCAGGGACGAGGACACATAGCAAGCCAATGCCCAAACAAGCGAGCAATAGTAGTCTTGGAAAGTGGTGAGATTGAATCTGAAGACAAAACATATTCTGATGACATGCCCATACTAGAGGACACCGCAATGGGAGCAGAGAAGTTTGGGGCAGATCATGGAGAGATGCTTGGACTAGTGGCACAACAAGCCTTAAACCTGCAAGCTAAAGAAGAGGAAGAGGTAGCACAATGTGAGAACATCTTTCACACTCGTTGTCATGTGAAAGACAAGGTAGGTAGTGTTATTGTTGATGGTGGTAGTTGCACTAACGTTGGTAGTTCTTCCATGGTTGAAAAGCTAAGGCTCATAACAATTAAGCATCCACGTCCATACAAGCTGCAATGGTTGAATGATTGTGGTGAGATAAGTGTTACAAAACAGGTTGTGGTGCCGTTTCGCATTGGAAAATATGAAGATGAAGTATTGTGCGATGTGGTTCCAATGCATGCTGGATATCTTCTATTAGAAAGACTTGGGAAATTTGATCGACGTGTGCAGCATGATGGCTTCACCAACAAATATTCATTTGTGTTCAATCAGCGGACAATCACTCTAGTTCCGATGACACCAAAACAAGTTTATGAGGATCAAGTGAGGTTACAAAAATTGAGTGATCAAAAGAACTTGAGTGAACAAAATAATTTGAGTGATCAAAATAATTTGAGAGAGCAAAAGAATGAGAGTGAAAAGAAAAGTAAGGCCGAATCTGAAGAGGAGGTAAGGAGAGAAAAGAACTTGGCCAATGAGGTAAAAACAGAGAGAAAACAAAGTAATTTTTATGCAAAAGCAAGTGAGGTTAAGAGAGTTTTGATCTCAAAATGGCCAATGATTGTACTCATGTACAAAGAGTCTCTTTTAAAATTTAACCAACTTGACTCTGCATTGCCTAGTGTTGTTGTTTCTCTCTTGCAGGATTTTGAGAAAGTGTTTCCCAAGGACATGCCATATGGTCTACCACCAAGGCTGGTCTTTGAACCTGGAGGATTTGAGGACAAATCCTTCTCAAGAGGGGGGGAATGATGCGAACCAGCCATCCACATTCATTGCACCATTTGGATGAATTTTCCAGCAAAGATTCAAGTCAAGATTCTATTTTCAAGATTCAAGAACTTCAAGATTCTTCAAGAAGTTTCAAGAAGATTTGAAGATTTAGTCAATATTTGATTTCTTTGTAATTTTATCCTAGTTTTAGTTTTCAGTTTTAGTTTAATTTCCTATGGATGAATTTAGGTGTTCACACTAGGAGAGAGACTTTCTTGGGCTACAAGATTAGGTGTTCACACTAGAAAGGAGCTTTTCTTGGGCTGCAAGTTTGCTTCCTTTTTAGTTACTATTCACATCACTATTCACGTGAATAGTTAATAGGAGTCTTTTCTTGGTCTCCAAGTTTGTTTCCTTTGACCTAGTTACTATTCACGTTTTTCCTACTTGGGCTAGGGTTTAGGAGTCCTTTTCCAAGCAGGATACTTATTTGTTATTGCCTATATAAGGCACTTTTTGTGATAATAAAGAAAGACAATTTTGAAATTAAATTGTGAGATTATTCTCCTTGAGTTCTCCAAGAGACTCTTTCGAACTTATCAAGGGATTCCTTGTGGCGTTCATCCTTGACTTATCAAGCGGATTTCCATCCCCGTTTGTGGCGTCTTCACCATACCAAGGTTCTTGCTTAGCTAAGCAACGGGTCGCGGTTTCCATCATATTCACTATACCAAGGTTCTTGTCTTGCTAGGCAAAGGGTCGCGGTTCCATCCATTCTTGAAAGATCTTGGGTTTGTTTTACCAATCTTGGTGTTGGGTCTTGGCACATGTTGACCAGGTTCGTATCAGTTTCAAGACGCACAAGACCCCTATGACGAAACAGATGACACAGATGGGGATGCCTACATGCAAGACTTTATGTCTCATTTGGGGAAGGTAGAGTGTCGGCGAGAAATTCTCTAGTTAAGAAATCAGGAAGAGAGTTAGTTTCTCCTTTAATAAACTCAATATCGAAATCGAAAGCAGATAAAAGTCCTTGCCATCTAGCAAAAATCTGTTTTGAAGCAAGGTTTTTCACATCTTTAATTAATACATCTTTTGCAGATTTGCAATCTATTCTTAACAAAAACTTTTGATTTAATAAATCACTTTCAAATTTTGAAATGCAAAGAACCATAGCAAGTATTTCTTTTTTAATGGTCGAGTAGTTTTGCTGAGCTGGTTTCCATAGGCCTGAAGTGAAGCGAACCAGCTTTTCTTTTTCTTGAATCCTTTGTTTGAGGATTCCCCCGTAGCCAAGTTCAGACGCATCTGTCTCAACTATTTTAAAAGCTTCTGGATCAGAAAGAACCAGACAAGGCAGAACCTTGACTTTTCTTTTAATGCCTTGGACCGCCTTCGTATGCTCTAATGTCCATGGCTGAGGATTTTTCTTTAACCTTGCATATAATAACTTGCAATCCTGGGCTAAACTGGGGTAGAAGTCTGCAACATAATTAAGACTTCCAAGAAACCTTTGCAATTGTGTTTTTTCTTTGAGTTCGTCTGGGAACTTATCTGCAAACTCAATTGCTCTATCAATAGGGATAATTGATCCCTGAGTAATGTTGTGACCAAGAAATCTGATCTCTGTTTGAAAGGTTTTAACCTTCTTTGCTGAGACCGCTAATCCTGCTTGCTTAATCGCCTGAGTAAACACTTTTAAGTGTTTAATATGCTGATCAATACTTTGAGAATAAACCAGCACATCGTCAATATAGACAATAATGAATTCTGAATATGGGTTGAATATCTCATTCATTATTCTCTGGAATTCCGAAGGGGCGTTCTTTAGCCCGAATGGCATTACTTTCCATTCAAAATGCCCAAAAGGTACTGTGAAAGCTGTTTTGTACCTTTCTTCTTCTTTAATCTGAATCTGCCAATATCCAGATTTCATATCAAATTTTGAAAATAGATTTGCTTTGAGAAATCTATTGAGTAGATCTCTTTTATTAGGTAAAGGATACCTAATCCACCTTAGAGCCTTGTTTAATGGCTTATAATTGATAACAAGCCTAGGAGCTCCTCTTTCTATTTCTGCTGCATTCTCCACATAGAACGCTGGACAACTCCATGGGCTGTAGCTAGGTCTAATGAGACCTTTCTGTTGTAGTTCAGCAATCTCCTTCTTGCATAATTCAAGAAATCTAGGACCCATAGCAATTGGTCGGGCCTTTGTAGGGATTGATCTTTCATCAAAATTCGGCTCATATGGTAATTCAACCACATGTCTCTTCCTCCCCCAAAAGGTATTTGGTGCTTCTGCACAAATTTCTTTTTTGATAAAAGCATCAAGGGAGCGAATTTTCTCAATCATTTTAGGACTATTGAGTCCTTCTTTCACTTGTCGAAAACTGATTTCCTCTTTGAGAGAAAGTAAGAAGTTTTCTTTTGAGGTGATAACCTCTGAAAGTGTATCAAGGAATCTGTCATTTGGCTCGGACATGAAAGGGAGTTTAAAAGGTATTCCTTGAATATCTGCTTCAATTCCTGACTCATCAATCTTATGAATGGGAAACAAGGAATGAAGGAATGGGTTTCCAAGAATAACGGGATGGGATAACCCTGGAACCATAAGAAATAGGAGTTTAAAACAAGTGTTTCCTTGACATATAGCTGCATCGGAAACTTTGTACTGAATTCTCAAGGGAGTACTATCTGCTTGAGATAGTCCTTGACTTGTTTTTTCAAGGTATTTGGCTGGAATTAAGCCTTCTCGTATGCAGTTCAGGTCTGCTCCTGAGTCTATTAAGACTATTGTTTTAACTCTGTGCTCTCCTTTGATTATGAGAGTGAGTTCAGAGTACCATTTGAACGTAGTGACTCTTTCAATAACATTGACCCAATTAAGTAAGGCCAATTCAGGTGCTTTGAGCGCCTTTTCTTCACTGCTTGGCTCATTGATGACTAAAGCATGTTCTCTGATCTCTCCTTGGGCAGACGTCTCTGGACAATCTGGAGTTTTGAGAAAATCAGGTCGTTCTGGAAGATATTGATCTTCTGGTTGTTTCCAAGTAGAAATGTTCGCCTCTGCTTCAAGATCAGTAACTCTTTCTTGTAACAGGATAACTTCTGCCTGAAATAAGCCTTTGAGGCTAAGCAATTCATTTTTTATTTCTCGGACCTCATGACGAAGTTCACCAATTGTTGGTTCCTTCGCTGTTGTTTTTGGAGAGTTTTGAACTCTTTCTAAAACTGCCTTGAAAGAATAGAAATCAGGTTGCTGAACCTCTGGCTCAACCTTTTGGGGCTGAGTTAATCCTTGAGTCTTTGAGACCTCAATATATTTTGAAAGCATTTGAGCTTTACTAACTGGATCTTGGATCTGATTTATCAAATCGAGAATAAGATTATCTTGGGCTGAGAGAACATTTAAGCCCAAAGCGTTAATGTTATTGGCGAAGCAATCCTCGCATCCACCATTGCAAGAACATTTCCTTTCTTTTGGATTACTAGAATCTTCATCATCTGGTTCAGACTTTGAGTCTGATTCTGAATCATTGTCTTCCTCTGAAGTATATGAACCTATGAGGTTCACTTCTAGATCTTCTCCTTCGTCGTCTGATGAAGTAAGGAAGATATGACATAAAGATCTTTTAAGACCTTCATCGAAGTCAAGCGCGTGAATACGCTTCTTCACCATACATTTGTTTTGGTAGTGCCCAATTTTTCCGCACTTCCAACAAATTGGAGCCTTGTTATGACTCTCTTTTCTTTGTGAGGTTAAAGCTTTATCATGCTTTTTTATAAACCTCTTTCCTTTCTCATACCTTTTCTTATAAAACGGGGGTCGTTTCTTGTCATACTCCTTTCTATGAGATTGGTGGTATGACTTCTTTCTTTTTTCTGTGTGTGGCTGAAAGCCCATTTGTTCACAGAAATCTCCCAAGGTATGCTTGCCATTAAGCTTTTGATTGTCGAGATGGCGTTTGAGTTTTAAATCGTTACAGAGATGCATTCCTTCTGTAATTACTTCAGTTGCCAACTGCCCAAACGTATATTGGGAGTATGGAATTGTTCCTCCATTTTCGTCTTTGAGACGAGTCCTAAGCTTTTGAGCGAATGCTGCTGGAAGACCATCAATGAACTTTTCCTTCCAGTAACTGGCTGCTGCATCATCTCTAGTGTAGAGTTTACTAAGGAAAACATCCTTGTACCACTTGAAATCAGCTAGAGATCTGCATCTTAGATTGGAGAGCTGTTCTCCAGTCTTTTCTTTCAGCTTATCCGTAGATCCAACAAAGGTTGTTGTAATCGTATAAATTAAGGTGTTGACAGCATCTGCTTTGAGCCCTGTCTGCATTCCACCTTCATATACAGGTGTTGTGGAGGCGTAGATCTGCTCTCTGGCAGTTGGACTTAGGTAATTGTCCCACCAACCCTGAAGTTGACCTGTAAATCCAGAAACAATTGCCCTAGCAATGTTCTGATCGTCTCTACCACGGAGTCTGAATGCCTGAGCGAACATGAACATTTGTTTGACAACATTCACGACCATGTGCTCCGAATAGCCGTCAATATTCCATTCGGCTATATTATCTCCTGTGAAGATAGAATTTCCTTTATAGTCTTCATGAAGGAGATCTGGTGGTGATGGCCTCGGGTAATAAGGCTCATTTGTTTGCCTCCATGTGACAGCATTTTGAGTCATTACATTGAGTGTAGAGGTACTGTCCTCTGCTATTGCTTTACCCTGATCTTTGATTTTTATTCCTCCGACAAGACTAGTCAGCTGATCAACAATTTCCTGCTTGACTGGATCTTTCAGAGTGAATTTTTTCAATGATATTGATGGCGGTGGCTGGATCATAGGTGGAGATGGCTTCTCTTCTTTTATCTCCTTTACTTCTTCTTGATTTCCTTTTATAGAAATCGCCGCCACAGCTGCAACCACTTGATCAACTTGCCTTCCAATCGCTTGCAGGTAGAGATTGGTGTAGTTGCTTTGTTCTATCAGAGGGCCAATAGGTACATCCTTTGAGGATGACGTTTGATCCTTTGAGGATCCTTCTTCTTTGCTACTATTAAATGGAGTAGCGATGCTTCTTTAGAACCTCGTTGAATTACAACGGTGCAATCTGGAGGATACTTGGCTTTAACAATATCGCCTTTATAGGTTTTGTATCCTTGAACGGTTGAACTGAGAACATTTAGAAACGATTGGTCTTGGAAATTAGGCCAACTGAATTTTTTTGTTTTAAAAACCATTTCAAGCCATTTGAAGAATTCAGCTTTATTTCTGGTTTTTTCCAACCATTCTTCAAATCGATCTGCATAGAAACTTTGAGTTTCTTTACTTAGCCTAGTAGTATACCAAGCTCTGTGATAATGATATCTTTCATCGAAAAACTTTGACTCTTTGAGAGTGTTGGGTTTAGATATAACCCCAATTGAATAATTGTACCCCATATCTGAGAAGGTCGGCGAGGTAGCCTTTTTGCTGCCTTCTGCTGATTCAGGGACTTCAACCTTGTATTGAGGTTGGGTGACTCCTTCACTCGATCTTTTAAGATCTGTAACCTCGTAAGCTGGCTGTTCCTTTTGAGGAACTGAAGAAGTAGATGTTCTTCGGGAAGATCCTTCGAACTCTATTTTCACCTTCCTTCTTTCTGAGAATTTGATAACAGCATCACCATCTTCGTATTGAATGATATTCTCGATGGTCCTGGGTTCTTCTCTGAAAGGAGGTGTAATAGCCTCAAGCTTCCATCGTTCTGGTAGAGTAACTTGACTCCACTGTATTGTTTTTGGAACATTTATGGTGGCTTTTCTGAGGTTTGTGGTGAGAAGAGTGGTCTCACCTCTTCTTGCCTGAATTTGTTTAGTTCTCGGGAAAACAGTATTCATGGCTTTGTAGCAGACTCTGTAAATAAGAGCTACTTGTTCTCTACCTTCTTTTGTGTGGTAACCACTGGTTTGAACAGTAAGGGAGAGAGTGTCTAGGATGTGTGGATCTGTGAGAGAGACCGTAAAATTCGAAAAACATGTAAAATGTATAGGTCCATCACAGAGTGTAGATTCAACCACTCCTAGTAGGGAATCATCTAAAATGAGATGACCGGCGTCCCTAAGCATGATTAAGGCTGATACGTTTAAGCCTAATCTAGTTAATGGTTTGATAGCAACTTGAACAAAACCAAAATGTAAATATTTGTATTTTTGTTTATGAACTTCTATGAGATGTTCAGAGAGTAACTGAAAAGATTGATGTCCTTCTTTGAGAGGGACTGTTTCTTCAACAGTTTTTATAACATAATCGGAAGCAAAAGTAAAACTTCCTTGTTGAAAAATAGTAGAAGGGTGCATAGCTGGTAGCTTCCAAGCTAGCATCTGATTTTCAATATTTTCAAAAACTTGAATTTCTTTGTTCTTAGCTCCTGAACTGGAGGCTTCAGAACCAGACCTAGACCTAGAGAAACTCCTTCTTAGACGATCCATAATATCTTGTAAGTTATCGCTGACAAAGACTGATTATTGCCCTCAAAGCCTTCACACGGCACAACGGGTCTTATAACTCTGCCGACTGCGTAACTTCACAGTATTAAGGAAGCTAAGAAAACAGTAGGTATAAATCTAAAATATGGCTCTGATACCAAACAGGTATCAGGGGATAATAAGCAAAGTAATTGCAAATTAATTTAAAACTGATACAGAGTGCGCCAGGAAATGACTGTAAAATATTTCAACATATATTGATAAAGATGAAACTTACAAAATGTAAGAGGACTGCGGAAAGAGAAACAAAACAAGCTTCTGTATTATAAGAAAAGCTTTGACTGCGAATTGATTTTCGGATGCTGAAATAAAACTAAGGCCTTCCTTTTATAGGAGAAGGAGGCGGTACAATGGATACTAAGCACACTTGCAACAAAAGTAAAGGACAAAAGCTTTAATTCAGCTTTAGGAAAAGTTGCACAATTTTCAACTTGCGGGACCAGCTGGTAAAGACTTTTGAGCCATTCCGTGTTTCTTTTGGTCACGGGAAGAAAATGATTCCTTTTGGTTCTGCTTTTGGTAGATGACAAAAGACTTTAAGTCCTTTTCTTCTTTTGATTTTTCATAAAGACTACTTTAAGTCTTGTTGTCTGCTTTTTTCACGAGACTTTAAGTCTCTTTTATCTTTTTATCTGCCGACTGCGTAACTTCACAGTATTAAGGAAGCTAAGAAAACAGTAGGTATAAATCTAAAATATGGCTCTGATACCAATCAATTATAAGCCATTAAACAAGGCTCTAAGGTGGATTAGGTATCCTTTACCTAATAAAAGAGATCTACTCAATAGATTGCTCAAAGCAAATCTATTTTCAAAATTTGATATGAAATCTGGATATTGGCAGATTCAGATTAAAGAAGAAGAAAGGTACAAAACAGCTTTCACAGTACCTTTTGGGCATTTTGAATGGAAAGTAATGCCATTTGGGCTAAAGAACGCCCCTTCGGAATTCCAGAGAATAATGAATGAGATATTCAACCCATATTCAGAATTCATTATTGTCTATATTGACGATGTGCTGGTTTATTCTCAAAGTATTGATCAGCATATTAAACACTTAAAAGTGTTTACTCAGGCGATTAAGCAAGCAGGATTAGCGGTCTCAGCAAAGAAGGTTAAAACCTTTCAAACAGAGATCAGATTTCTTGGTCACAACATTACTCAGGGATCAATTATCCCTATTGATAGAGCAATTGAGTTTGCAGATAAGTTCCCAAACGAACTCAAAGAAAAAACACAATTGCAAAGGTTTCTCGGAAGTCTTAATTATGTTGCAGACTTCTACCCCAGTTTAGCCCAGGATTGCAAGTTATTATATGCAAGGTTAAAGAAAAATCCTCAGCCATGGACATTAGAGCATACGAAGGCGGTCCAAGGCATTAAAAGAAAAGTCAAGGTTCTGCCTTGTCTGGTTCTTTCTGATCCAGAAGCTTTTAAAATAGTTGAGACAGATGCGTCTGAACTTGGCTACGGGGGAATCCTCAAACAAAGGATTCAAGAAAAAGAAAAGCTGGTTCGCTTCACTTCAGGCTTATGGAAACCAGCTCAGCAAAACTACTCGACCATTAAAAAAGAAATACTTGCTATGGTTCTTTGCATTTCAAAATTTGAAAGTGATTATAGAAGTCCAACTAACAAGTCTCTAAAATGGAAGAGAGAGAAAATTCACTCCCTTCTCTCTAAACTTAGATACCACCACCACCACCAACCACCAAACAAAAACCTAAACAGCCATCCAAACCCGTCCCTCAGCCACTCATCTTCTTCTTCTACCATGGCTGGTGGTCAGAAGAAGCCGACCCGTGCTAGTGATAGGCTCAAGGCCAAATCCAAATCAGCCAATGTTTCAGAAAATTCTGAAGATTCCTCCTCGTCTGCTGCTTTTGATGAAGAAGAATCTTTCAACTCTAGCAAAGAGCTTGAACGTGCTTTTAATAAAATTAATTCAAAGAATAAGAAGGATGATACTCTTATTCATTCTTATTCTGCTACTAAGGAGGTTCAGTCTCATGGTGATTCGCCTCTTTCTGTCCAAACGAAGTTCGTCGGTGAAAACGCTCAAGGTACAAGTGCTCAAGGCACGGACACTATTCATGGGGCAGGTACAAACACATCAGCTTTGCGTCCCACACCTCACGGTAGTCCACAATTGCAAGCTTCAGCCGACAACATGGCATGGAACAAGAACCTAGGTGATTCCAACGTCAATATTAGTGGGTCCTCTTTCCTTCATGCTAGTGTCGGAAATCATACAGCTCACTTGGTGCGAATCATTTGAATTCAAATGCTGCTTTTCAAAGTGCTCAACAAACAGATTTGTCCGGTTCTTATCATGTGCACCAGCCCCACATGGATCATGCTTTTACGCATGTACGGCCTCTCCTCCCAGTTCACACTATGCATGACAATAATTCTAGTCATTGGGAGCAAATAAATCGTGGGGACCACCACTATGGAGGTGATAGAATACTACATCATGGAGTGAATTATAGCCGTGGGAACTCTTCAAATCAGAATCTGAATGGAGATCACTATTTTAGTGGAGAACAAATTTTTAACGTGGGCCCCTTTTACAACTCACAAAGCATGGCTCAAGTTGCTGAGATCCCATCGGCCAAAAATGGAAATGCATTTCAGGTCCATAATTTCGCACATCACATTGCTAATGGGGGACAAGCTTTACAAGTGGACCATCCTTTGAAGAATGATAATATTCTTGCACATGGGAGCCAATCCAACACCTCACACATTCAGAATCACGCGTTTGCAGACAAATATGATGGAGGGCAATTTCTTAATTCTCGGTCAAAAGCTGCTACTTTTGACCACAATGGGTCCTATCAAAAAAGTCATCATGGCAATTTGATACCAATTTCGGTTCAATCAAACCAAAGTGTGCAAAGGCCTTCCAACGCTCCTAACAACTACACTGAGCAATTCCCTGCTCTCCAATCTGTGAAAGCAGCTCAACCTCCAAATGTAGTTCCACAAATTCCACAGAAAAATGGGGCCACTCATATTAATCAAGGCAAGAAAAGTCGTAAGCAATATGCTCAACCAAGAGCCTCCGTGACTTCTAATTGGAGGGATATGTTCATGAGTTCAATCCCTGAATCCTACAGGATGGAATTCTATGAACCAACTCTTCACGATGGTCTACCAGCTTGCTCAGCTCCACCTGAAGTGCATGAAATGGGAAACTCCTATTGGGAAGGCTGTTTATTGGGTCAATTTCTTGACAAGCCGCCTCCTTTTTTCCTTATCAGCAAATTTGTCAATAACATCTGGAAGAAATTTGGCCAAGTGAATGTTATATCAACTGATAATGGTCTGTATGTTTTCAGATTTGAAAACCCTGACGTTATTCCCAAAATTCTTGGTCAATTATGGCATGTCAATAATAGACCATTGCTCCTGCGAAAATGGGATCCTAACGCCCAACGAGTCGAATTCAAGTGTGACAAAGTTCCTATATGGATCAAGTTGAGAAATGTTCCTTTCAGCTTGTGGACAATGGAAGGTCTTAGCCGTGTAGCCAGTGTTTTGGGTAGACCATTACAAATGGATCCTCTGACTGCTACAAGAACTCAACTTGGGTACGCTCATGTTTGTGTTGAGATCAACCTTGACAATGAGCTTCGTAATACAATCAAATGTCAAGACCAAAAGGGAGATTGGGTTGCTGTTTCCGTTGAATACGCATGGAAACCAAGCAAATGTGCAATATGTCATATTATTGGCCATCGATCATCTGATTGCCCCTCATCCCCTAAGGGGAATCCGGTGTCTCTGCAACAGCCTGATCCACCTTTGACGAAGAATGAGACCTCTCAGCAACCTACTCAACAACAAGAGGACAATGTGGAAAATGTTCAACATCCTGTACAACAACCCAGCCCACAAACTGGTGCAATTGATGGCCACGATGATCAATGGACTGAAGTTACTAGGAAAAAGAATTCAGGTAACTCCACATCCTCTCCTAAGTCTACCCACGACAAAGTCATGCATCCCTTCAATCCACAATCTGTCCAAGCAACATCTTCACAAAAATCTGGCACTTCTTCCCCAAAGCTCAACTTCAGCAAAAGTACTCCAACTGCTAATAAATATGATGCCCTTGACAACCTAAATGATAATCCAGATGATAGTCGTTCTGATCCAGAACCTGGAGAAATTCTTCCTCTGAAAGATGACACTGAGGTGGCTAAGCAATCTGATAAGCCTCAAACTGAGCAGCCTGGCTCTCCCATCTTGTCGGCTCAACCCAGTTTACCATGATTTTTTCAGTCTAGAATATTAGGGGGCTTAATAACCCCCAAAAACAAAAGGAAGTTCTTAAACTTGTAAATAAGTTTTCAATTGATGTTTTCAGTATTGTTGAAACAAAAGTCAAGAAGGGTAATGAATGTAATATTATTTCTCGTAAGTTTAGTAGCTTTGGCTTCATGCATAACTACAACTCTAGCCCTTCTGGTCGAATCTGGATTTTCTGGAACAAAAGCCTATTTGATATTACTCATATTGACTCTACTGACCAAGCTATTTTATGTCTGATTACATCTAGAGTGAACAATACGCAAGTCTTTGCCTCTTTTGTTTATGGAGACAATCTTGCAATCAACAGGAAATTCCTCTGGTCCAAGATTGTTGCTTGGAGTTCAACTTGTGCTACTCGGCCATGGTGCATCTTAGGAGATTTCAATGAAACACTTTTCCAGGATGAAAGATCATCTCAAAATCTCCCTAGTTCTGCTCTTGACTTCAAGAATTGTATCTGTCAAGCTAACCTCATTGATCATCCCATCAATGGCCCTCTTTATACTTGGAGCACCAAAAGCACTTCCTCACACTTCAAGGCCAGCAAACTTGATCGTGCACTTGTGAATGCAGAATGGATGAAGCAGTTCAACCATTCTAAGCTCCATATTGAAATGCCAGGACTCTCTGATCATTGTCCTCTTATTCTTTACACTGATCTTCCAAGAAGCTCAAGGCCTAAAGCTTTTAAATTTTTCAATGCTTGGACATCTCATGATCTTTTTCTACAAGTTGTCGAACGGAACTGGAATTTCTTTATTGCAGGTTCCCCAATGTACAGACTTGTTCAGAAACAGAAAGCTCTTAAGCAAGCTCTTAAAGGTTTCAATGCTTCTTTCTTCTCCAACATCCCAGCTAGGATTCAAAGCCTCCACGAGGAAATCAGCTCAATCCAATATTCCATCCTTTGTGGTAATATTGATGAACAAACTTTCAGTCGGGAAAAATATCTTCTCAGTGAGATGGATTCTCTTTCTAAGGCTCAGGACAAGATTCTTCAGCAAAAATCAAGAATTCAATGGCTTCGGGATGGTGACTCTAACACTGCTTATTTCCACAAGATTATTCGTGGAAGACAAGCACGCAACCTTATCACAAAATTGAAGTGTTCTGATGGTAGGGAGACAATGAATGAAATTGAGGTGCGTGATGAAATTGTTAATTTTTATATTCACCTTCTTGGTCCTTCTCAGAGTCAACCTGCTGTTACATTGGAGGACATTCAGCCTTTTGTTTCTAAAACTATCTCAATGGAAGTTGCTAGTATGTTATCAGCTCCTGTAACCGCTGATGAGATTAAACAGGTTATGTTCTCACTCAACAGCTACAAGAGCCCTGGTCCTGATGGGTTCACTTCCCATTTCTACAAGGTTGCCTGGCACATTGTGGGTAATGATGTTATTGAGGCTATTCTTTCTTTCTTTTGCTCTTCTTCTATTTTGAAGGAACTCAACTCAACTATTATTGCTCTGGTTCCTAAAGTTGAATCCCCTTCAATGGTCAAAGATTTTAGACCTATCTCTTGTTGTAATACAATCTACAAGTGTATCTCTAAGATTATTGCCAATCGCATGAAGAGCTGCTTGCCTCACATTATTTCTCATAATCAATCTGCTTTTGTTGAGAACAGATCTATCTTTGAGAATATTCTTATTGCCCAGGATCTCGTTAGAAGCTATTGCAGGAAAAATCTTACTCCTAGATGCACAATGAAGGTTGACCTCATGAAAGCATTTGATACTGTGAACTGGGATTTCCTTGCTCTTTCTCTTAAGGCTTTTGGATTCCCGGATATCTTTGTGAAATGGATCCTTGAATGCATCTCAACAACCAGATTCTCTATCGCTATTAATGGAAGTCTTGAAGGTTACTTCCCTGGTACTAAAGGAGTCCGACAAGGTGACCCACTCTCACCCTATCTTTTTGTCATTACCATGGAAATTCTCACGGGGATGCTTAATAAGCTTCATACTGCTGGTGATTTTCAGTTTCATCCCAAATGTGCCAAAATCAAGTTAAATCATCTCTGTTTTGCGGATGATCTTTTGATTTTTTGTAAAGCAGATCTTCATTCTGTCAGAGGCATTATTCAGACACTTGATAAATTTCACAATTTTTCTGGATTGAGGTATAATCCTGATAAGAGTCAAATTTTCTTTGGTAGCTGCAATCCAAATACAATTAACCTTATCAATGCTAATCTTGGATTTGAGGAAGGTGAATTTCCTGTTCGATATTTAGGGATTCCTCTTATTTCTGGAAGACTCCGTAAATCTGATTGCCAGGCTCTCATTGACAAAATTACAAAGCGGATTGATAATTGGCCAAATAGATGGCTTTCTTTTGCAGGTAGACTTCAATTGATCAAATCAATCTTATCAAGCTTGTACTCTCACTGGATCAGTGCACTGTTTATTCCCAAAGGTGTCATCTCAGTCATTGAAAGTAAGTTCAAAGCATTCTTATGGAGGGACAGTGGACCTAAAATTGCTTGGGAACGTATTTGTAAGCCGATTGATGAAGGTGGACTTGGTATTAGAAGCATAGAGGAAATTAATCAAACTGCTCTTCTTAAGCTCTTTTGGCGGTGTTACTCAATGAGTGACTCTCTTTGGGGCTCTTGGGTTTGGTCTAATTATATCAGTGACAAATGCATTTGGACTATCAAAATTCCCCAAGACACTAGCTGGACGTGGAGGAAAATCCTTCAAGTCAGGAACAAAGCAAAGAGATTCATTACCCATCACATTTGGGATGGTAGTCAGACTTATTTCTGGCATGATAATTGGCACCCCTCAGGTAACTTGTTTAATGAGTTCGGTATTGATGTTTCTTATCCTCCTATCAATGCTAGAGTTGGTGAGATTATTCATAATAACAATTGGATATGGCCTCATCATCCCCCTTCTCTTGCTCGTCTTTTTCCCAATGAGTTGGTGCCAAATAACTCAGGTGACACTTTTCATTGGGCTCATTGCAATAATGGGATTTTCTCATTCAAGAAAACTTGGAACAGAATAAGGGAAATTAGAGTGAAAATTCATTGGTATAAACTTGTTTGGTTCCAAAACTGCATTCCAAAGCACAGTTTCATCTCCTGGCTGGCTTTTCAGAATAAACTAGCCACTCTTCAAAGACTCGTCTCTTGGGGCATTCAAAACAATTCTAATTGCATTCTTTGCTACATGGGATGTGAAACAAATGAGCATCTTTTCTTTGAATGCTCTTTCACTAAAAGAATTTGGCAACGAGGTCTACTTGCTCTCTCTCTTGATCAAACACTTTATACTCTTTCGAGCTTCATGGACATCTCACATACTATCCAACACAAGAACTATGATGCAAAGACACAAATTTTCAGAACTTTCCTTTGTGCAGCAATTTACCACATTTGGATGGAAAGAAATCGACGATTGTTCAATGAGGAAGCCTACACTGAGGAACACATTTTCAACAACATTCGTAGTGATGTCACATCGAAGATCATCATGGGTCGAAAATTTGCTCCCTCCAATCTCAACAGACGAACTTTGTTTGAGTGGGGGATTTACGATTTTGCCTGATTCAATGTTGGCTTTTTACAATTTTTTTTGTTTTCATTTTGTTCATGAACTTTTTTGTACTTTGATTGTACCTTGATGTACTTTTATTTTCATTTTAACATACTACCACTGAATTAACAAAAAAAAAAAAAATTTGAAAGTGATTTATTAAATCAAAAGTTTTTGTTAAGAATAGATTGCAAATCTGCAAAAGATGTATTAATTAAAGATGTGAAAAACCTTGCTTCAAAAACAGATTTTTGCTAGATGGCAAGGACTTTTATCTGCTTTCGATTTCGATATTGAGTTTATTAAAGGAGAAACTAACTCTCTTCCTGATTTCTTAACTAGAGAATTTCTCCAGAACTCTAATGGCGGACAGATCTCCCAATCCTAAAAGGATCCGGGATATTCCATCGTCTTCTCAATTGAAGGACGAAGTTGATGACTCACTCTCACAAGATGCTTATGCGAGAGCTGACCCTCACAGTCAGGGTAAACATCCTTTCATCATCACCGGACATCATCCATTATACATTGCTGAAGAAAGCAATATCAGGATGGCTCCAAATCAGATTGCAAAGATTGTTTTGAAAGATGACATTTTTCCTCAACATGGTCAAAAGAATGTTTATTTTTATCAACAGATTCTCATAGAATCAGGATCAGTAACGTTCAACCCAACTTGGAGAACGAAATCTACTAAAGAAGTAGCATACTTCACGATCTCAATTAGATCGATACTAAATCCAGCAGACTGGGGTGACGATCTCTTCACAGAGAAAAGGTTAAAGTATTACGCTTTTCATCCTAAGGTTTATAATTATTTTGATTATGTGTCTGTTTGGGAGCTTGCTCTTCTTTATGAAAACAAGCAAAGAAAACACACATGGTTCATACAGTTTCGACTTGAGGACCCTGATCAGACTTTTCCTCAATGGTTTTTAAACTGGTACAAAACTTGGGGTCTCTTTCCCTCCAGTATTCCAATGTTCATTCGTAAACATTACGAAGATTTCATTCATTCCCGACTGAAATAAAAGAAGGAATTATTGGCCTTCTTAATTTTGTTTTAATTGAACAAATTCCCTGGATTGTTAAATGGGATTATGTTTTAGATACAATTCCAGAGGTTTGTATGGATTGGCTCAAAGCCTCTCATGTCTGGCTCTGCAGACGAATCATGATCAAATGGTGGAGTAAATTTCACTTTGAAGGTAAAACTGTTCGTAAGAAAGGGATTACACCACCACCTGATTCTCCGCCTTCAGATCTCAAAGATCTTTTCAAGGATCTACTGTCCTCCACGCCTAAAAAGGCGCTCAGAGATTCGCTCACAGCCGCCCTTAAAGTAATAAAAAAGGGGAAAGAAGGTAGAGAACAAGTAGCTCTTATTTACAGAGTCTGCTACAAAGCCATGAATACTGTTTTCCCGAGAACTAAACAAATTCAGGCAAGAAGAGGTGAAACCACTCTTCTCACCACAAAACCTCAGAAAAGCCACCATAAATGTTCCAAAAACAATACAGTGGAGTCAAGTTACTCTACCAGAACGATGGAAGCTTGAGGCTATTACACCTCCTTTAAGAGAAGAACCCAGGACCATCGAGAATATCATTCAATACGAAGATGGTGATGCTGTTATCAAATTCTCATAAAGAAAGAAGGTGAAAATAGAGTTCGAAGGATCTTCCCGAAGTTCCTTTTGAGGAACTGAAGAAGTAGATGTTCTTCGGGAAGATCCTTCGAACAACTTCTTACTTTCTCTCAAAGAGGAAATCAGTTTTCGACAAGTGAAAGAAGGACTCAATAGTCCTAAAATGATTGAGAAAATTCGCTCCCTTGATGCTTTTATCAAAAAAGAAATTTGTGCAGAAGCACCAAATACCTTTTGGGGGAGGAAGAGACATGTGGTTGAATTACCATATGAGCCGAATTTTGATGAAAGATCAATCCCTACAAAGGCCCGACCAATTGCTATGGGTCCTAGATTTCTTGAATTATGCAAGAAGGAAATTGCTGAACTACAGCAGAAAGGTCTCATTAGACCTAGCTACAGCCCATGGAGTTGTCCAGCGTTCTATGTGGAGAATGCAGCAGAAATAGAAAGAGGAGCTCCTAGGCTTGTAATCAATTATAAGCCATTAAACAAGGCTCTAAGGTGGATTAGGTATCCTTTACCTAATAAAAGAGATCTACTCAATAGATTGCTCAAAGCAAATCTATTTTCAAAATTTGATATGAAATCTGGATATTGGCAGATTCAGATTAAAGAAGAAGAAAGGTACAAAACAGCTTTCACAGTACCTTTTGGGCATTTTGAATGGAAAGTAATGCCAGAGTCACTACGTTCAAATGGAAAGTTCTCTGATCTCTCCTTGGGCAGACGTCTCTGGACAATCTGGAGTTTTGAGAAAATCAGGTCGTTCTGGAAGATATTGATCTTCTAGTTGTTTCCAAGTAGAAATGTTCGCCTCTGCTTCAAGATCAGTAACTCTTTCTTGTAACAGGATAACTTCTGCCTGAAATAAGCCTTTGAGGCTAAGCAATTCATTTTTTATTTCTCGGACCTCATGACGAAGTTCACCAATTGTTGGTTCCTTCACTGTTGTTTTTGGAGAGTTTTGAACTCTTTCTAAAACTGCCTTGAAAGAATAGAAATCAGGTTGCTGAACCTCTGGCTCAACCTTTTGGGGCTGAGTTAATCCTTGAGTCTTTGAGACCTCAATATATTTTGAAAGCATTTGAGCTTTACTAACTGGATCTTGGATCTGATTTATCAAATCGAGAATAAGATTATCTTGGGCTGAGAGAACATTTAAGCCCAAAGCGTTAATGTTTTTGGCGAAGCAATCCTCGCATCCACCATTGCAAGAACATTTCCTTTCTTTTGGATTACTAGAATCTTCATCATCTGGTTCAGACTTTGAGTCTGATTCTGAATCATTGTCTTCCTCTGAAGTATATGAACCTATGAGGTTCACTTCTAGATCTTCTCCTTCGTCGTCTGATGAAGTAAGGAAGATATGACATAAAGATCTTTTAAGACCTTCATCGAGGTCAAGCGCGTGAATACGCTTCTTCACCATACATTTGTTTTGGTAGTGCCCAATTTTTCCGCACTTCCAACAAACTGGAGCCTTGTTATGACTCTCTTTTCTTTGTGAGGTTAAAGCTTTATCAGGCTTTTTTATAAACCTCTTTCCTTTCTCATACCTTTTCTTATAAAACGGGGGTCGTTTCTTGTCATACTCCTTTCTATGAGATTGGTGGTATGACTTCTTTCTTTTTTCTGTGTGTGGCTGAAAGCCCATTTGTTCACAGAAATCTCCCAAGGTATGCTTGCCATTAAGCTTTTGATTGTCGAGATGGCGTTTGAGTTTTAAATCGTTACAGAGATGCATTCCTTCTGTAATTACTTCAGTTGCCAACTGCCCAAACGTATATTGGGAGTATGGAATTGTTCCTCCATTTTCGTCTTTGAGACGAGTCCTAAGCTTTTGAGCGAATGCTGCTGGAAGACCATCAATGAACTTTTCCTTCCAGTAACTGGCTGCTGCATCATCTCTAGTGTAGAGTTTACTAAGGAAAACATCCTTGTACCACTTGAAATCAGCTAGAGATCTGCATCTTAGATTGGAGAGCTGTTCTCCAGTCTTTTCTTTCAGCTTATCCGTAGATCCAACAAAAGTTGTTGTAATTGTATAAATTAAGGTGTTGACAGCATCTGCTTTGAGCCCTGTCTGCATTCCACCTTCATATACAGGTGTTGTGGAGGCGTAGATCTGCTCTCTGGCAGTTGGACTTAGGTAATTGTCCCACCAACCCTGTAGTTGACCGGTAAATCCAGAAACAATTGCCCTAGCAATGTTCTGATCATCTCTACCACGGAGTCTGAATGCCTGAGCGAACATGAACATTTGTTTGACAACATTCACGACCATGTGTTCCGAATAGCCGTCAATATTCCATTCGGCTATATTATCTCCTGTGAAGATAGAATTTCCTTTATAGTCTTCATGAAGGAGATCTGGTGGTGATGGCCTCGGGTAATAAGGCTCATTTGTTTGCCTCCATGTGACAGCATTTTGAGTCATTACATTGAGTGTAGAGGTACTGTCCTCTGCTATTGCTTTACCCTGATCTTTGATTTTTATTCCTCCGACAAGACTAGTCAGCTGATCAACAATTTCCTGCTTGACTGGATCTTTCAGAGTGAATTTTTTCAATGATATTGATGGCGGTGGCTGGATCATAGGTGGAGATGGCTTCTCTTCTTTTATCTCCTTTACTTCTTCTTGATTTCCTTTTATAGAAATCGCCGCCACAGCTGCAACCACTTGATCAACTTGCCTTCCAATCGCTTGCAAGTAGAGATTGGTGTAGTTGCTTTGTTCTATCAGAGGGCCAATAGGTACATCCTTTGAGGATGACGTTTGATCCTTTGAGGATCCTTCTTCTTTGCTACTATTAAATGGAGTAGCGATTGCTTCTTTAGAACCTCGTTGAATTACAACGGTGCAATCTGGAGGATACTTGGCTTTAACAATATCGCCTTTATAGGTTTTGTATCCTTGAACGGTTGAACTGAGAACATTTAGAAACGATTGGTCTTGGAAATTAGGCCAATTGAATTTTTTTGTTTTAAAAACCATTTCAAGCCATTTGAAGAATTCAGCTTTATTTCTGGTTTTTTCCAACCATTCTTCAAATCGATCTGCATAGAAACTTTGAGTTTCTTTACTTAGCCTAGTAGTATACCAAGCTCTGTGATAATGATATCTTTCATCGAAAAACTTTGACTCTTTGAGAGTGTTGGGTTTAGATATAACCCCAATTGAATAATTGTACCCCATATCTGAGAAGGTCGGCGAGGTAGCCTTTTTGCTGCCTTCTGCTGATTCAGGGACTTCAACCTTGTATTGAGGTTGGGTGACTCCTTCACTCGATCTTTTAAGATCTGTAACCTCGTAAGCTGGCTGTTCCTTTTGAGGAACTGAAGAAGTAGATGTTCTTCGGGAAGATCCTTCGAACTCTATTTTCACCTTCCTTCTTTCTGAGAATTTGATAACAGCATCACCATCTTCGTATTGAATGATATTCTCGATGGTCCTGGGTTCTTCTCTGAAAGGAGGTGTAATAGCCTCAAGCTTCCATCGTTCTGGTAGAGTAACTTGACTCCACTGTATTGTTTTTGGAACATTTATGGTGGCTTTTCTGAGGTTTGTGGTGAGAAGAGTGGTCTCACCTCTTCTTGCCTGAATTTGTTTAGTTCTCGGGAAAACAGTATTCATGGCTTTGTAGCAGACTCTGTAAATAAGAGCTACTTGTTCTCTACCTTCTTTTGTGTGGTAACCACTGGTTTGAACAGTAAGGGAGAGAGTGTCTAGGATGTGTGGATCTGTGAGAGAGACCGTAAAATTCGAAAAACATGTAAAATGTATAGGTCCATCACAGAGTGTAGATTCAACCACTCCTAGTAGGGAATCATCTAAAATGAGATGACCGGCGTCCCTAAGCATGATTAAGGCTGATACGTTTAAGCCTAATCTAGTTAATGGTTTGATAGCAACTTGAACAAAACCAAAATGTAAATATTTGTATTTTTGTTTATGAACTTCTATGAGATGTTCAGAGAGTAACTGAAAAGATTGATGTCCTTCTTTGAGAGGGACTGTTTCTTCAACAGTTTTTATAACATAATCGGAAGCAAAAGTAAAACTTCCTTGTTGAAAAATAGTAGAAGGGTGCATAGCTGGTAGCTTCCAAGCTAGCATCTGATTTTCAATATTTTCAAAAACTTGAATTTCTTTGTTCTTAGCTCCTGAACTGGAGGCTTCAGAACCAGACCTAGACCTAGAGAAACTCCTTCTTAAACGATCCATAATATCTTGTAAGTTATCGCTGACAAAGACTGATTATTGCCCTCAAAGCCTTCACACGGCACAATGGGTCTTATAACTCTGCCGACTGCGTAACTTCACAGTATTAAGGAAGCTAAGAAAACAGTAGGTATAAATCTAAAATATGGCTCTGATACCAAACAGGTATCAGGGGATAATAAGCAAAGTAATTGCAAATTAATTTAAAACTGATACAGAGTGCGCCAGGAAATGACTGTAAAATATTTCAACATATATTGATAAAGATGAAACTTACAAAATGTAAGAGGACTGCGGAAAGAGAAACAAAACAAGCTTCTGTATTATAAGAAAAGCTTTGACTGCGAATTGATTTTCGGATGCTGAAATAAAACTAAGGCCTTCCTTTTATAGGAGAAGGAGGCGGTACAATGGATATTAAGCACACTTGCAACAAAAGTAAAGGACAAAAGCTTTAATTCAGCTTTAGGAAAAGTTGCACAATTTTCAACTTGCGGGACCAGCTGGTAAAGACTTTTGAGCCATTCCGTGTTTCTTTTGGTCACGGGAAGAAAATGATTCCTTTTGGTTCTGCTTTTGGTAGATGACAAAAGACTTTAAGTCCTTTTCTTCTTTTGATTTTTCATAAAGACTACTTTAAGTCTTGTTGTCTGCTTTTTTCACGAGACTTTAAGTCTCTTTTATCTTTTTATCTTGCTGACACTCTACCTACCCCAAATGAGACATAAAGTCTTGCATGTAGGCATCCCCATCTGTGTCATCTGTTTCGTCATAGGGGTCTTGTGCGTCTTGAAACAGATCATCAGTAGCTTTCCCCTTTTTTATTTCTTTAAGGGCGGCTGTGAGCGAATCTCTGAGCGCCTTTTTAGGCGTGGAGGACAGTAGATCCTTGAAAAGATCTTTGAGATCTGAGGGCGGAGAATCAGGTGGTGGTGTAATCCCTTTCTTACGAACAGTTTTACCTTCAAAGTGAAATTTACTCCACCATTTGATCATGATTCGTCTGCAGAGCCAGACATGAGAGGCTTTGAGCCCATCCATACAAACCTCTGGAATTGTATCTAAAACATAATCCCATTTAACAATCCCGGGAATTTGTTCAATTAAAACAAAATTAAGAAGGCCAATAATTCCTTCTTTTATTTCAGTCGGGAATGTCTGAATGAAATCTTCGTAATGTTTACGAATGAACATTGGAATACTGGAGGGAAAGAGACCCCAATTTTGTACCAGTTTAAAAACCATTGAGGAAAAGTCTGATCAGGGTCCTCAAGTCGAAACTGTATGAACCATGTGTGTTTTCTTTGCTTGTTTTCATAAAGAAGAGCAAGCTCCCAAGCAGACACATAATCAAAATAATTATAAACCTTAGGATGAAAAGCGTAATACTTTAACCTTTTCTCTGTGAAGAGATCGTCACCCCAGTCTGCTGGATTTAGTATCGATCTAATTGAGATCGTGCAGTATGCTACTTCTTCAGTAGATTTCGTTCTCCAAGTTGGGTTGAACGTTACTGATCCTGATTCTATGAGAATCTGTTGATAAAAATAAACATTCTTTTGACCATGTTGAGGAAGAATGTCATCTTTCAAAACAATCTTTGCAATCTGATTTGGAGCCATCCTGATATTGCTTTCTTCAGCAATGTATAATGGATGATGTCCGGTGATGATGAAAGGATGTTTACCCTGACTGTGAGGGTCAGCTCTCGCATAAGCATCTTGTGAGAGTGAGTCATCAACTTCGTCCTTCAATTGAGAAGACGATGGAATATCCCGGATCCTTTTAGGATTGGGAGATCTGTCCGCCATTAGAGTTCTGGAGAAATTCTCTAGTTAAGAAATCAGGAAGAGAGTTAGTTTCTCCTTTAATAAACTCAATATCGAAATCGAAAGCAGATAAAAGTCCTTGCCATCTAGCAAAAATCTGTTTTGAAGCAAGGTTTTTCACATCTTTAATTAATACATCTTTTGCAGATTTGCAATCTATTCTTAACAAAAACTTTTGATTTAATAAATCACTTTCAAATTTTGAAATGCAAAGAACCATAGCAAGTATTTCTTTTTTAATGGTCGAGTAGTTTTGCTGAGCTGGTTTCCATAGGCCTGAAGTGAAGCGAACCAGCTTTTCTTTTTCTTGAATCCTTTGTTTGAGGATTCCCCCATAGCCAAGTTCAGACGCATCTGTCTCAACTATTTTAAAAGCTTCTGGATCAGAAAGAACCAGACAAGGCAGAACCTTGACTTTTCTTTTAATGCCTTGGACCGCCTTCGTATGCTCTAATGTCCATGGCTGAGGATTTTTCTTTAACCTTGCATATAATAACTTGCAATCCTGGGCTAAACTGGGGTAGAAGTCTGCAACATAATTAAGACTTCCAAGAAACCTTTGCAATTGTGTTTTTTCTTTGAGTTTGTCTGGGAACTTATCTGCAAACTCAATTGCTCTATCAATAGGGATAATTGATCCCTGAGTAATGTTGTGACCAAGAAATCTGATCTCTGTTTGAAAGGTTTTAACCTTCTTTGCTGAGACCGCTAATCCTGCTTGCTTAATCGCCTGAGTAAACACTTTTAAGTGTTTAATATGCGGATCAATACTTTGAGAATAAACCAGCACATCGTCAATATAGACAATAATGAATTCTGAATATGGGTTGAATATCTCATTCATTATTCTCTGGAATTCCGAAGGGGCGTTCTTTAGCCCAAATGGCATTACTTTCCATTCAAAATGCCCAAAAGGTACTGTGAAAGCTGTTTTGTACCTTTCTTCTTCTTTAATCTGAATCTGCCAATATCTAGATTTCATATCAAATTTTGAAAATAGATTTGCTTTGAGCAATCTATTGAGTAGATCTCTTTTATTAGGTAAAGGATACCTAATCCACCTTAGAGCCTTGTTTAATGGCTTATAATTGATAACAAGACTAGGAGCTCCTCTTTCTATTTCTGCTGCATTCTCCACATAGAACGCTGGACAACTCCATGGGCTGTAGCTAGGTCTAATGAGACCTTTCTGCTGTAGTTCAGCAATCTCCTTCTTGCATAATTCAAGAAATCTAGGACCCATAGCAATTGGTCGGGCCTTTGTAGGGATTGATCTTTCATCAAAATTCGGCTCATATGGTAATTCAACCACATGTCTCTTCCTCCCCCAAAAGGTATTTGGTGCTTCTGCACAAATTTCGTTTTTGATAAAAGCATCAAGGGAGCGAATTTTCTCAATCATTTTAGGACTATTGAGTCCTTCTTTCACTTGTCGAAAACTGATTTCCTCTTTGAGAGAAAGTAAGAAGTTTTCTTTTGAGGTGATAACCTCTGAAAGTGTATCAAGGAATCTGTCATTTGGCTCGGACATGAAAGGGAGTTTAAAAGGTATTCCTTGAATATCTGCTTCAATTCCTGACTCATCAATCTTATGAATGGGAAACAAGGAATGAAGGAATAGGTTTCCAAGAATAACGGGATGGGATAACCCTGGAACCATAAGAAATGGGAGTTTAAAACAAGTGTTTCCTTGACATATAGCTGCATCGGAAACTTTGTACTGAATTCTCAAGGGAGTACTATCTGCTTGAGATAGTCCTTGACTTGTTTTTTCAAGGTATTTGGCTGGAATTAAGCATTCTCGTATGCAGTTCAGGTCTGCTCCTGAGTCTATTAAGACTATTGTTTTAACTCTGTGCTCTCCTTTGATTATGAGAGTGAGTTCAGAGTACCATTTGAACGTAGTGACTCTTTCAATAACATTGACCCAATTAAGTAAGGCCAATTCAGGTGCTTTGAGCGCCTTTTCTTCACTGCTTGGCTCATTGATGACTAAAGCATGTTCTCTGATCTCTCCTTGGGCAGACGTCTCTGGACAATCTGGAGTTTTGAGAAAATCAGGTCGTTCTGGAAGATATTGATCTTCTGGTTGTTTCCAAGTAGAAATGTTCGCCTCTGCTTCAAGATCAGTAACTCTTTCTTGTAACAGGATAACTTCTGCCTGAAATAAGCCTTTGAGGCTAAGCAATTCATTTTTTATTTCTCGGACCTCATGACGAAGTTCACCAATTGTTGGTTCCTTCGCTGTTGTTTTTGGAGAGTTTTGAACTCTTTCTAAAACTGCCTTGAAAGAATAGAAATCAGGTTGCTGAACCTCTGGCTCAACCTTTTGGGGCTGAGTTAATCCTTGAGTCTTTGAGACCTCAATATATTTTGAAAGCATTTGAGCTTTACTAACTGGATCTTGGATCTGATTTATCAAATCGAGAATAAGATTATCTTGGGCTGAGAGAACATTTAAGCCCAAAGCGTTAATGTTATTGGCGAAGCAATCCTCGCATCCACCATTGCAAGAACATTTCCTTTCTTTTGGATTACTAGAATCTTCATCATCTGGTTCAAACTTTGAGTCTGATTCTGAATCATTGTCTTCCTCTGAAGTATATGAACCTATGAGGTTCACTTCTAGATCTTCTCCTTCGTCGTCTGATGAAGTAAGGAAGATATGACATAAAGATCTTTTAAGACCTTCATCGAGGTCAAGCGCGTGAATACGCTTCTTCACCATACATTTGTTTTGGTAGTGCCCAATTTTTCCGCACTTCCAACAAACTGGAGCCTTGTTATGACTCTCTTTTCTTTGTGAGGTTAAAGCTTTATCAGGCTTTTTTATAAACCTCTTTCCTTTCTCATACCTTTTCTTATAAAACGGGGGTCGTTTCTTGTCATCCTCCTTTCTATGAGATTGGTGGTATGACTTCTTTCTTTTTTCTGTGTGTGGCTGAAAGCCCATTTGTTCACAGAAATCTCCCAAGGTATGCTTGCCATTAAACTTTTGATTGTCGAGATGGCGTTTGAGTTTTAAATCGCTACAGAGATGCATTCCTTCTGTAATTACTTCAGTTGCCAACTGCCCAAACGTATATTGGGAGTATGGAATTGTTCCTCCATTTTTGTCTTTGAGACGAGTCCTAAGCTTTTGAGCGAATGCTGCTGGAAGACCATCAATGAACTTTTCCTTCCAGTAACTGGCTGCTGCATCATCTCTAGTATAGAGTTTACTAAGGAAAACATCCTTGTACCACTTGAAATCAGCTAGAGATCTGCATCTTAGATTGGAGAGCTGTTCTCCAGTCTTTTCTTTCAGCTTATCCGTAGATCCAACAAAGGTTGTTGTAATCGTATAAATTAAGGTGTTGACAGCATCTGCTTTGAGCCCTGTCTGCATTCCACCTTCATATACAGGTGTTGTGGAGGCGTAAATCTGCTCTCTGGCAGTTGGACTTAGGTAATTGTCCCACCAACCCTGTAGTTGACCGGTAAATCCAGAAACAATTGCCCTAGCAATGTTCTGATCGTCTTTACCACGGAGTCTGAATGCCTGAGCGAACATGAACATTTGTTTGACAACATTCACGACCATGTGCTCCGAATAGCCGTCAATATTCCATTCGGCTATATTATCTCATGTGAAGATAGAATTTCCTTTATAGTCTTCATGAAGGAGATCTGGTGGTGATGGCCTCGGGTAATAAGGCTCATTTGTTTGCCTCCATGTGACAGCATTTTGAGTCATTACATTGAGTGTAGAGGTACTGTCCTCTGCTATTGCTTTACCCTGATCTTTGATTTTTATTCCTCCGACAAGACTAGTCAGCTGATCAACAATTTCCTGCTTGACTGGATCTTTCAGAGTGAATTTTTTCAATGATATTGATGGCGGTGGCTGGATCATAGGTGGAGATGGCTTCTCTTCTTTTATCTCCTTTACTTCTTCTTGATTTCCTTTTATAGAAATCGCCGCCACAGCTGCAACCACTTGATCAACTTGCCTTCCAATCGCTTGCAAGTAGAGATTGGTGTAGTTGCTTTGTTCTATCAGAGGGCCAATAGGTACATCCTTTGAGGATGACGTTTGATCCTTTGAGGATCCTTCTTCTTTGCTACTATTAAATGGAGTAGCGATTGCTTCTTTAGAACCTCGTTGAATTACAACGGTGCAATCTGGAGGATACTTGGCTTTAACAATATCGCCTTTATAGGTTTTGTATCCTTGAACGGTTGAACTGAGAACATTTAGAAACGATTGGTCTTGGAAATTAGGCCAATTGAATTTTTTTGTTTTAAAAACCATTTCAAGCCATTTGAAGAATTCAGCTTTATTTCTGGTTTTTTCCAACCATTCTTCAAATCGATCTGCATAGAAACTTTGAGTTTCTTTACTTAGCCTAGTAGTATACCAAGCTCTGTGATAATGATATCTTTCATCGAAAAACTTTGACTCTTTGAGAGTGTTGGGTTTAGATATAACCCCAATTGAATAATTGTACCCCATATCTGAGAAGGTCGGCGAGGTAGCCTTTTTGCTGCCTTCTGCTGATTCAGGGACTTCAACCTTGTATTGAGGTTGGGTGACTCCTTCACTCGATCTTTTAAGATCTGTAACCTCGTAAGCTGGCTGTTCCTTTTGAGGAACTGAAGAAGTAGATGTTCTTCGGGAAGATCCTTCGAACTCTATTTTCACCTTCCTTCTTTCTGAGAATTTGATAACAGCATCACCATCTTCGTATTGAATGATATTCTCGATGGTCCTGGGTTCTTCTCTGAAAGGAGGTGTAATAGCCTCAAGCTTCCATCGTTCTGGTAGAGTAACTTGACTCCACTGTATTGTTTTTGGAACATTTATGGTGGCTTTTCTGAGGTTTGTGGTGAGAAGAGTGGTCTCACCTCTTCTTGCCTGAATTTGTTTAGTTCTCGGGAAAACAGTATTCATGGCTTTGTAGCAGACTCTGTAAATAAGAGCTACTTGTTCTCTACCTTCTTTTGTGTGGTAACCACTGGTTTGAACAGTAAGGGAGAGAGTGTCTAGGATGTGTGGATCTGTGAGAGAGACCGTAAAATTCGAAAAACATGTAAAATGTATAGGTCCATCACAGAGTGTAGATTCAACCACTCCTAGTAGGGAATCATCTAAAATGAGATGACTGGCGTCCCTAAGCATGATTAAGGCTGATACGTTTAAGCCTAATCTAGTTAATGGTTTGATAGCAACTTGAACAAAACCAAAATGTAAATATTTGTATTTTTGTTTATGAACTTCTATGAGATGTTCAAAGAGTAACTGAAAAGATTGATGTCCTTCTTTGAGAGGGACTGTTTCTTCAACAGTTTTTATAACATAATCGGAAGCAAAAGTAAAACTTCCTTGTTGAAAAATAGTAGAAGGGTGCATAGCTGGTAGCTTCCAAGCTAGCATCTGATTTTTAATATTTTCAAAAACTTGAATTTCTTTGTTCTTAGCTCCTGAACTGGAGGCTTCAGAACCAGACCTAGACCTAGACAAACTCCTTCTTAGACGATCCATAATATCTTGTAAGTTATCGCTGACAAAGACTGATTATTGCCCTCAAAGCCTTCACACGGCACAACGGGTCTTATAACTCTGCCGACTGCGTAACTTCACAGTATTAAGGAAGCTAAGAAAACAGTAGGTATAAATCTAAAATATGGCTCTGATACCAAACAGGTATCAGGGGATAATAAGCAAAGTAATTGCAAATTAATTTAAAACTGATACAGAGTGCGCCAGGAAATGACTGTAAAATATTTCAACATATATTGATAAAGATGAAACTTACAAAATGTAAGAGGACTGCGGAAAGAGAAACAAAACAAGCTTCTGTATTATAAGAAAAGCTTTGACTGCGAATTGATTTTCGGATGCTGAAATAAAACTAAGGCCTTCCTTTTATAGGAGAAGGAGGCGGTACAATGGATACTAAGCACACTTGCAACAAAAGTAAAGGACAAAAGCTTTAATTCAGCTTTAGGAAAAGTTGCACAATTTTCAACTTGCGGGACCAGCTGGTAAAGACTTTTGAGCCATTCCGTGTATCTTTTGGTCACGGGAAGAAAATGATTCCTTTTGGTTCTGCTTTTGGTAGATGAAAAAAGACTTTAAGTCCTTTTCTTTTTTTGATTTTTCATAAAGACTACTTTAAGTCTTGTTGTCTGCTTTTTTCACGAGACTTTAAGTCTCTTTTATCTTTTTATCTGCCGACTGCGTAACTTCACAGTATTAAGGAAGCTAAGAAAACAGTAGGTATAAATCTAAAATATGGCTCTGATACCAATCAATTATAAGCCATTAAACAAGGCTCTAAGGTGGATTAGGTATCCTTTACCTAATAAAAGAGATCTACTCAATAGATTGCTCAAAGCAAATCTATTTTCAAAATTTGATATGAAATCTGGATATTGGCAGATTCAGATTAAAGAAGAAGAAAGGTACAAAACAGCTTTCACAGTACCTTTTGGGCATTTTGAATGGAAAGTAATGCCATTTGGGCTAAAGAACGCCCCTTCGGAATTCCAGAGAATAATGAATGAGATATTCAACCCATATTCAGAATTCATTATTGTCTATATTGACGATGTGCTGGTTTATTCTCAAAGTATTGATCAGCATATTAAACACTTAAAAGTGTTTACTCAGGCGATTAAGCAAGCAGGATTAGCGGTCTCAGCAAAGAAGGTTAAAACCTTTCAAACAGAGATCAGATTTCTTGGTCACAACATTACTCAGGGATCAATTATCCCTATTGATAGAGCAATTGAGTTTGCAGATAAGTTCCCAGACGAACTCAAAGAAAAAACACAATTGCAAAGGTTTCTTGGAAGTCTTAATTATGTTGCAGACTTCTACCCCAGTTTAGCCCAGGATTGCAAGTTATTATATGCAAGGTTAAAGAAAAATCCTCAGCCATGGACATTAGAGCATACGAAGGCGGTCCAAGGCATTAAAAGAAAAGTCAAGGTTCTGCCTTGTCTGGTTCTTTCTGATCCAGAAGCTTTTAAAATAGTTGAGACAGATGCGTCTGAACTTGGCTACGGGGGAATCCTCAAACAAAGGATTCAAGAAAAAGAAAAGCTGGTTCGCTTCACTTCAGGCCTATGGAAACCAGCTCAGCAAAACTACTCGACCATTAAAAAAGAAATACTTGCTATGGTTCTTTGCATTTCAAAATTTGAAAGTGATTTATTAAATCAAAAGTTTTTGTTAAGAATAGATTGCAAATCTGCAAAAGATGTATTAATTAAAGATGTGAAAAACCTTGCTTCAAAACAGATTTTTGCTAGATGGCAAGGACTTTTATCTGCTTTTGATTTCGATATTGAGTTTATTAAAGGAGAAACTAACTCTCTTCCTGATTTCTTAACTAGAGAATTTCTCCAGAACTCTAATGGCGGACAGATCTCCCAATCCTAAAAGGATCCGGGATATTCCATCGTCTTCTCAATTGAAGGACGAAGTTGATGACTCACTCTCACAAGATGCTTATGCGAGAGCTGACCCTCACAGTCAGGGTAAACATCCTTTCATCATCACCAGACATCATCCATTATACATTGCTGAAGAAAGCAATATCAGGATGGCTCCAAATCAGATTGCAAAGATTGTTTTGAAAGATGACATTCTTCCTCAACATGGTCAAAAGAATGTTTATTTTTATCAACAGATTCTCATAGAATCAGGATCAGTAACGTTCAACCCAACTTGGAGAACGAAATCTACTGAAGAAGTAGCATACTGCACGATCTCAATTAGATCGATACTAAATCCAGCAAACTGGGGTGACGATCTCTTCATAGAGAAAAGGTTAAAGTATTACGCTTTTCATCCTAAGGTTTATAATTATTTTGATTATGTGTCTGCTTGAGAGCTTGCTCTTCTTTATGAAAACAAGCAAAGAAAACACACATGGTTCATACAGTTTCGCCTTGAGGACCCTGATCAGACTTTTCCTCAATGGTTTTTAAACTGGTACAAAACTTGGGGTCTCTTTCCCTCCAGTATTCCAATGTTCATTTGTAAACATTACGAAGATTTCATTCAGACATTCCCGACTGAAATAAAAGAAGGAATTATTGGCCTTCTTAATTTTGTTTTAATTGAACAAATTCCCTGGATTGTTAAATGGGATTATGTTTTAGATACAATTCCAGAGGTTTGTATGGATGGGCTCAAAGCCTCTCATGTCTGGCTCTGCAGACGAATCATGATCAAATGGTGGAGTAAATTTCACTTTGAAGGTAAAACTGTTCGTAAGAAAGGGATTATACCACCACCTGATTCTCTGCCTTCAGATCTCAAAGATCTTTTCAAGGATCTACTGTCCTCCACGCCTAAAAAGGAGCTCAGAGATTCGCTCACAGCCGCCCTTAAAGAAATAAAAAAGGGGAAAGCTACTGATGATCTGTTTCAAGAAGCACAAGACCCCTATGACGAAACAGATGACACTGATGGGGATGCCTACATGCAAGACTTTATGTCTCATTTGGGGTAGGTAGAGTGTCAGCAAGATAAAAAGATAAAAGAGACTTAAAGTCTCGTGAAAAAAGCAGACAACAAGACTTAAAGTAGTCTTTATGAAAAATCAAAAGAAGAAAAGGACTTAAAGTCTTTTGTCATCTACCAAAAGCAGAACCAAAAGGAATCATTTTCTTCCCGTGACCAAAAGAAACACGGAATGGCTCAAAAGTCTTTACCAGCTGGTCCCGCAAGTTGAAAATTGTGCAACTTTTCCTAAAGCTGAATTAAAGCTTTTGTCCTTTACTTTTGTTGCAAGTGTGCTTAGTATCCATTGTACCGCCTCCTTCTCCTATAAAAGGAAGGCCTTAGTTTTATTTCAGCATCCGAAAATCAATTCGCAGTCAAAGCTTTTCTTATAATACAGAAGCTTGTTTTGTTTCTCTTTCCGCAGTCCTCTTACATTTTGTAAGTTTCATCTTTATCAATATATGTTGAAATATTTTACAGTCATTTCCTGGCGCACTCTGTATCAGTTTTAAATTAATTTGCAATTACTTTGCTTATTATCCCAATTTCTAACAAGATCCTGAGCAATAAGAACATTATCTAGCATCATTCTATTCTCAATAAAAGCAGATTGATTATGAGAGATAATATGAGGAAGACAACCCTTAAGTCGATTCGCAATGATCTTAGAGATGCATTTATAAATCGTATTACAACAAGAAATGGGCCTAAAGTCCTTAACCAATGAGGGAGAGCCAATTTTGGGAACAAGTTCAATAATTGTTGAATTGATCTCCTTCAAAAGAGAAGTAGAATGAAAGAAAGAGAGAACAGCTTCCGTAACATCTTTTCCCACAATATGCCAAGCAATCTTGTAAAAATTAGCAGTAAAGCCATCAGGTCCAGGACTTTTACTGCCATTGAGAGAAAACATCACCTTTTTAATTTCATCGGCAGTCACAGGATCAATCATTTGATGGCAATTCTCCATAGGAACAGTTTGATGCACAAAGGGAAGAATATCTTCCATAAGAACAGGCATGTGTCTAGGTGAATTAGGACCAAGAAGATTAGAAAAGAAATCCACAATCTCAGTACGCACCTCATCCTTAGTCATGGAAGAACTACCATCAAAACGAGAAAGTTTAGTGATAGAATTGCGAGAATGTCTGCCTCTGATCACCTTATGAAAGTAGGCCGAATTAGAGTCTCCATATTTAAGCCATTGGATCCTAGATTTCTGCCCGAGAATATCCTCTTGAGCAATGGAAAGGGACTTCACTTCCTTGAGAAGAGATTTCTCCTGAGCAATAATATTGTCATTCCCATTACCAGAAAGTAAAAGATGCTGGAGATGAGAGATTTTATCCTGAAGAGACCGAATTCTGGTATTAGCATTGTGAAAAAAAATTAGCATTGCAACTAGTTTATATGTCTTGGAATGGCAAATTTGATTTTACACAAATGGAAGGTCATTTTGCCTCTATCTTGGATTTGAAAAATGGTCTAATATATTATATTAGATATTTCTAAATTTGAGAAAAGTTAAAATGGATTATATGATGATATAATGTTTAAAAGAAGGCTATTGGGCCAATAAGACATATTGATTTGGGCTTGGGCCCTATATGCATGTTTTTTTTTTTTGTTAATTCAGTGTTTATTGAATCCAAAAAAAGACAGTACATGGGTACAGATCAATTACAGGGTGGCCGCGGCCAATTTGAAAAAAGACAAACATATCACATCAAAAAATGACGTAAAAAATTCAGAGACCAACTAGAAAGGAAAAAATCAATGCATCTAATCAGGGGGTTCTCTGTCAGAGTAGTCCTCAAAGGCATCTATTTCATGAGCAGGGCCAGAAATGGACTGAAGAATATCCTTGCGCATTTTTTCGCGCGCTTTAAAATCGTTCTTATTCCTGCCACGGGAATTGAAATCATCAGAAGACTTCCTACCTCTTTGGGCGAAAATGGCTTGGACATTTCTATAAGCTTTTTGAGGATACTTTGGATTTTTCCTTGCTTGGTCCACAAATTTACCAGGAATGGGAGGAGTTGCATTCTTGTTTGCAACATTTCGTTGACTAGTTGATGCAGCATTTGGGTCAATTGGCTGCATAGTACCAATTTCTGGATTCTCCGAAAAAACATCAAACTTGTTTTTGGTAAAGGCTGTAGTTGAAGAAGTCTTCTTATTCTTCTTCGAAACATTGGTAGCGGTCTTCCACTCATTTTCTTTGGTAACTTTCTCAGATTGGGTAACATTCTGCACTGAAGCGGATACTGTTTCCACTGGAACGGATACTGTTTCCTTTGGGATGGCAGTACAGGTCACTTCATTATGACCGAAAACCTTGCAATAAGTGCATTTCTTTGGTTTCCAAGTGTACTCAATTTGAATTTCGGCAACTGACCCATCAAGAAACCTAACCGAAGTAGACTTCGGGAACTCCTTTTCAACATTCATTTCAACACAAACTCGTGCATACCCTAAGTGTCGGCGAGAAGCAGTAAGGGAATCCATTTGAAGAGGAAAACCAATGGTGCTTGACACATAACTGAGACCATCTTGATCCCACAAATCCAGTGGAACATCAATAAGTTTGAGCCAAATTGGAACTCTATTACATTGTAGATTAATCAACTGAGTGCCGGGAGTCCAACGCCTCAACAAGAGAGGACGATGATAAACATGCCAAAGCTCTTCAAGAACCACATCACAGATAGCTTCCGTCTCAAATTGAAACACATACATGTCAGATTCAGTAGATCTGATGTCCACCGGACCAAATTTTTTCCATTTTGTGTCGACCATTCGTTGAATCAAGAAGAATGGAGGTGGTTTGGACTTAAGCTTGCATGATTTACTATAAGGTGTTATAAGTAAATGGGCAAACATGACTTGCATTAATAAAAGGTGTTTTAGGAATATGCAATTTATATGAATGAAGTTTGATTATTCATATTAATGAGTTAATTAAACTTTATTGTTAGATAATTATGTGATGATTATTATATGTTTGATATGAATGATCATACATAAGTATAGGCATTTTGAAATGGTGAATTTGATGATGGATTTGGGCTTTAGGGTCAATTTATTGGTTTGTAAATTGAGACATAAGTCTTATATTTATTATTCTTGTCTTTTGAGAGAATATTGTAGTGAGGACAATTATGTAATTCTTCAAGAGGGTCTTTTGCAAGAAGGCCTAATGGAGAATACAAGGAGTTGGAAACCCAATCAAGATTCCAAGGAGTTAAAGATCTTTATTAGGGTAGTTTTATTTCTTAGGCCCAAACCTAACGCATGATCCACCATTTGTGCATCTTTGCATTCATATACTATTAAATGCTATAATTGTGATTGTTTGCTAATAATATGTTGAATGCATGTTTATATGATGAGATCGAAGTCAAACTTAAGAACTCCAATGTGCAAACTAATATTAGATTGAAATAAACGGTAAAAGGAGTTTTATCGTAGTCCTCCGCCAACCTAGGTTTTAATAGAACTTGAGTTGAATACATTCCACCATAGCCACAAAGGTTTGAGGAATTGTTTCACAATAAAGTTTATTAAAAGTCGCTAGAATGAAACATAGATGTGTGGTTATCTTCCAAAATCTAACAGCCAACATAGCCACAAAGGTTTGAGGTTATTGATTCAATTTGTCGGATAACTAAGTGATAGCGGGTATAATCTAACTAGATCACTTAATCAACATAGCCACAAAGGTTTGAGACCAAAGTGATTTAGGGACTAAATTTGACCATAGCCTATTTAGAGAAATAGACAACAAAGCAATTGTTGATCTTTGGTATTTATATTTCAACATAGCCACAAAGGTTTGAGAAATATGTTATATCATAGGAAATTGGTCATCCCACTCAGAGTCTTTTTAGATTCACCCTTTTCCCTTTTAGGGAGTATGAGATTCAAAGGAAATAGTAGGAGTAGCTATTTGATTTGCATAAATTTTATAGCTATTTATATTCTTGTTAGCCTATAATCTTACTGGCTATTATTTTTATTTTTTGCAGTTTATATGCTATGGCTTCTTTTATAAATCTGATTGTTTCCATTTTGAACCATGACTACTTAACCGGACCAAACTTTGAAAAATAGTATAAGTGCTTAAGAGTAGTTCTCCGTTTTGAGAGAACATAATATGTTCTAAATTTTGAACCTTTGGCTCCCATTGATGAAACAGCTTCTAAAGCTGATAAGATCACATACGATACATGGGTTCAAGATGACACACGCTCTAGAGGATGCATCATCTCATCGATGAATGATGATCAACGACGATATTATGAGAGTATGTCTCATTCCGTAGAGATCATTCGATCTTTGAGGGAATCCTTTGGAGAGCATAGTTATGGCATGAGATTTGAATTGACCCGAGACCTTTTCAGTATGAGATTAGAGCAGGGAGATGACATTAACCAACATTGCCTTAGAATGATTTATCTGATGACTCAGTTAGAGGTATACGGTTATGTCATGAGCCCTTAGCTTCAGATTGACTTGATCTTGCAGTTTCTACCACCGTCTTACTCCCCCTTGATACTGGACATCCATGTGCATAGGATTGAGTACACATGTGAGCTGCCAGGCATTCTGACTGGTTAGCAGGGATATGGTTTGGATATGGAGCCTATTCCCTATATTGACTCTTCACCTTCTGTGGCTGGACCTAGTCACAACAAAAGAAGGATGAGGAGGAGACGCAGGTGGAGCTGGGCTGCTTTATTCTTACCAAGAGATCTATCTTCAAGAGGAGATATTTGACTGTGGATAGAATCTTTAGAGTCAAAATATAAAGTTATTTTGTAAATGATTTATTTTTATTGATCGGCTCGGAGTATGATCCTGTTTTGAATATGATTAATTTATTTTTATTTAGAATAAAATTAATAATATAAATCAAAAGTTGTTTTTAGATAATATAAAACATATTTACAAAATTTAATGTTAAATAAATTTAGTTATTTAATATAAAATTAATTAATTTATAATTTATTATAACAAATTTTAATTTTTGAATACCATTTTGTAGCCCCGTGGTGGCCATTGGCCACCAAACGGTGACAAAAAGTAAAAGTTTGGTTGTCATTTGGTCACTAATATCTATCAAAGGGCTACAAATTAAAAATATAAATCAAATTGTGTATATAAATAAATAAATTTATTTATTTAGAATAAAATTAATAATATAAATCAAAAGTTATTTTTAGATAATATAAAACATATTTACTAAATTTAATGTTAAATAAATTTAGTTATTTAATATAAAATTAATTAATTTATAATTTATTATAACAAATTTTAGTTTTTGAATATCATTTTATAGCCCCGTGGTGGCCATTGGCCACCAAACGGCGACAAAAGGTAAAAAGTTTGGTCACCATTTGGTCGTTAATAGATATGAAGGGGCTACAAATTAAAAATATAAATCAAATTATTTATATAAATAAATAAATTTATTTATGTAGAATAAAATTAATAATATAAATCAAAAGTTATTTTTAGATAATATAAAACATAATTACTAAATTTAATGTTAAATAAATTTAGTTATTTAATATAAAATTAATTAATTTATAATTTATTATAATAAATTTTAGTTTTTGAATACCATTTTGTAAGCCTGTGGTGGCCATTGGCCACCAAACAGAGACAAAAAATAAAAGTTGGGTGGTCATTTGGTCGCCAATAAATATGAATGGGCTACAAATTAAAAATATAATTCAATTTTTTTTATATAAATAAATAAATTCATTTATTTAGAATAAAATTAATAGTATAAATCAAAAGTTATTTTTAGATAATATAAAATATATTTACTAAATTTAATGTTAAATAAATTTAGTTATTTAATATAAAATTAATTAATTTATAATTTATTATAACATATTTATATATAATTAAACAATATAATTTATTATAACATATTTATATATAATTAATTTATAATTTATTATAACATATTTATATATATATATATATATATATAAAAGACATAAATTAACAAAAAAATATATATATATCAGGGCTTGGTGCGACCAAAGGGCTGGAGGCCTATTGGTCGCGGCACACACTTAAATCAGAGGGCAGCGCTGCTGCCCTCTGATTTAAGTGGGCGACCAAAGGGCCCATCTTACTAAAAACAGGGGGCAAAACGCTGCCGCTGCCCTCTGATTTAAGTTGGAGACCAAAGGGCCCATCTTACTAAAAACAGGGGGCAAAACGCTGCCCCCTATTTTTAGTAGGAAGAAAAGTTTTTTTTTATAAAAAACCACCCCACCTCACCCCTCTAAGGTATATTTGTTTGTTTTTATTTTGCTTATTACATTATACATATAGTAATACGTATATGTATATCTATATCTATATATATATGTGTGTCCATTCCTTTTTTCTATTTTTTTTTTAATTTTCGTTTTGTCCTTTGTTATATAAACTACATATGTATATGTGTGTATTTCTTTTTTTTCTGTTTTTCTTAATTTTTATTTTTTCCTTTGTTTTATATATACATATATATATATATGATATATATGCATTTTGCTTTTTTGTTCTATTTTTTTATTTTCATTTTTCCCTTTTTTTATATAGATCCTATTTTATATTTATAGATATTATATATATATATATATATATATATATATATATATATATATATATATATATATATATATATGCATTTTGCTTTTATTTTTTCTATTTTTTTATTTTCTTTTATTTCTGATTTTCTTATTTTTTTTCATTTTTTTCATTTTTAACTTAAAAATATATATATGTATGTATGTATGTGTGTGTATATATGTGTATATATATATATATATATATATATATATATATATATATTATAATTTTTTCTATTTTTTATTTATTTTTTATTTTTTTATTTTTTTATTTTATTCTTTTTTTTATTTTACGTTTTTAAATTTTGTTTTTTTTTTATTTATCAAACTTACCTTATTTTTGGGGTTTTTAATTTTAGATTTTTTTCTATTTTTTTAATTTTTGAATTTTCGGGTTTTTATTATTTGTTGTTTTGTTGTTTGTTGTTAGTTTGATAATAAATTTGTGATTGCTAATGATGCAATTGTTGGTTGTTTGCTATATTTTTTTGAAGGATTGGAGTTTGTTTAGTGTGATAGGCCAGACTATCACGCTCAGGTTAGTCTTCTAATTCAATATGTTTTATATTCGTGTTGAGATATTATATTTGATATAATGTTGTAAGTTGAGATGTATTGTTGTAAAGATAACTGTCTTTAGAAATGTGATGTTGCATTGTAGTTGAAATAATGTTGATAAAATAACTTTGAATTTAATGAAGGTTAATGTTGTAGGTGAGATATTGTTGCAGATATAACTGTATTTAGAAATATGATATTGCCTTATAGTTGAAATAATGTTAATCAAATGACTTTGAATTTAACTATGTAAAAGGTAAATTTAAAGGACTTATGATGTGAACCAGCCATCCACATTCATTGCACCATTTGGATGAATTTTCCAGCAAAGATTCAAGTCAAGATTCTATTTTCAAGATTCAAGAACTTCAAGATTCTTCAAGAAGTTTCAAGAAGATTTGAAGATTTAGTCAAGATTTGATTTCTTTGTAATTTTATCCTAGTTTTAGTTTTCAGTTTTAGTTTAATTTCCTATGGATGAATTTAGGTGTTCACACTAGGAGAGAGACTTTCTTGGGCTACAAGATTAGGTGTTCACACTAGAAAGGAGCTTTTCTTGGGCTGCAAGTTTGCTTCCTTTTTAGTTACTATTCACATCACTATTCATGTGAATAGTTAATAGGAGTCTTTTCTTGGTCTCCAAGTTTGTTTCCTTTGACCTAGTTACTATTCACGTTTTTCCTACTTGGGCTAGGGTTTAGGAGTCCTTTTCCAAGCAGGATACTTATTTGTTATTGCCTATATAAGGCACTTTTTGTGATAATAAAGTTAGACAATTCTGAAATTAAATTGTGAGATTATTCTCCTTGAGTTCTCCAAGAGACTCTTTCGAACTTATCAAGGGATTCCTTGTGGCGTTCAACCTTGACTTATCAAGCGGATTTCCATCCCCGTTTGTGGCGTCTTCACCATACCAAGGTTCTTGCTTTGCTAAGCAACGGGTCGCGGTTTCCATCATATTCACTATACCAAGGTTCTTGTCTTGCTAGGCAAAGGGTCGCGGTTCCATCCATTCTTGAAAGGTCTTGGGTTTGTTTTACCAATCTTGGTGTTGGGTCCGGGCACATGTTGACCAGGTTCGTATCAGTTGGTAATCAGAGCTTAGGTTTATCAGGTTTGCCTATCTTTTTTCTTGTTTTCTTGGTCAATTCGTGTGTCTAGGTTTAGGTATTTAAATTCCTTTATTCGTTCTTGATTGAGTCTTGTTTCAATTCCTTTTCTTGATTCCTTGTTCTTGCTAGTTTTTCAATTCTGTGTCTTTCTAGTTTTCAATTCCTTTTCTTGCTAGGATTTTTTTTCAATTCCGTTTCTTGTTTTCAGTTGGCCAAATCCTAGAATCTTGAATTAGGGTTTCTTGTGCTTCTAAACTTGAGTTCTTGTTATTTTCTCATTGGTTTCGTTTCTGAAAAATTAAGAAAAGAAAAGAAGAAAGAAAAAAAAAAGTCAAGAAAATACAGAAAAACAGAAAAAAAAAGAGGCAGAAATTTATTTTCATTGAATTAGCCCTCAAGACTAAACTTTTCTGAAGTAAAACGGTGTTCTGCGCAGAACCCATAGTAAACTATGGGCACCACCCTCTTAGGGCCAAATTCCATCGTTTAGTATGAGTTCTGGGCGTTTTTGTGATTTCTATTAGATTTTTCTCAACTTTCCTTATTTTTCTAGGTTTCCTTCTTCGAGTTTTGGTCAATTTTCTTTCTCTAACCTTGTTTTCAGAGTCTTAGAGGTCTGAAAAAAAAAGTCAGGTTCCGAAATTGATTATTACGCTGCTTGGTATTCTTGGTAAGTTCTAGGGACTTGAAGGAGAATACGATAGGAAAAAGGCAGAGTGTGTGAGATTATTAGAGGGTAAAAGCCAAAGTGAGTTGAGCGAAACACGTGAGGGAGTGAAATTCAATCATGGCTCATAATCAAGAGGATGACACAAAAGCAGAAGCTCAACAACCAGTTCTGAATTTATAGTTGCAAGCTTTTTTGGGAGAGATGAGACGGATGATGAGAGCTGAATTTGAACAAATACATGAGAGGTTAGAACAAATATATAAGGTCAAGCCCAATTCCAAACAATCCACCAATGACATGACCTCCCAAGGTAAATCAGCTTCTACTACGACTCAATCTAGTGAGATTAGATGTTTTAAATGTCAGGGATGGGGACACATAGGAAGCCAATGCCCAAACAAGCAAGCATTGGTAGTCTTGGAGAGTGGTGAGATTGAGTCCGAAGACGAAATACATTTTGATGTCATGCCCATCCTAGAGGACATCACAGAGGGAGAAGAGGAGTTTGGGGCAGATTATGGAGAGATGGTTGGACTAGTGGCACGACAAGCCTTAAGTTTGCATGCTAAAGAGGAAGAAGAAGTAGTACAACGTGAGAACATCTTTCATACTCACTGCCACGTGAAAGATAAGGTATGTAGTGTTATTATTGATGGTGGTAGTTGTACTAACGTTGCTAGTGCTTCTATGATTGAAAAGCTAGGGCTCAACACAATTAAGCATCCATGTCCATACAAGTTGCAATTTGATCGACGTGTGCAGCATGATGGCTTCACCAACAAGTACTCATTCATGTTCAATCAGCAGACAATCACTCTAGTTCCAATGACACCAAAACAAGTTTATAAGGATCAAGTGAGGTTACAAAAATTGAGTGATCAAAAGAACTTGAGTGAACAAAAGAATTTGAGTGAACAAAAGAATTTGAGTGAGCAAAATATTGTGAGTGAAAAAGAAAAGAGCTCGGCTAATGAGGTAAAAGCAGAGAGAAAACAAAGTAATTTTTATGCAAAAATGAGTGTACGCATGTACAAGGAGGTTCTTTTAAATGCTAACCAACTTGACTCTGCATTGCCCAGAGTTGTGTCTCTCTTGCGGGAATTTGAGGAATTGTTTTTCGAGGACATAACATATGGTCTACCACCTAGGCTGGTCTTTGAGCCTGGTGGATTTGAGGACAACTCCTTCTCAAGAGGGAGGGAATGATGTGAACCAGCCATCCACATTCATTGCACCATTTGGATGAATTTTCCAGCAAAGATTTAAGTCAAGATTCTATTTTCAAGATTCAAGAACTTCAAGATTCTTCAAGAAGTTTCAAGAAGATTTGAAGATTTAGTCAAGATTTGATTTCTTTGTAATTTTATCCTAGTTTTAGTTTTCAGTTTTAGTTTAATTTCCTATGGATGAATTTAGGTGTTCACACTAGGAGAGAGACTTTCTTGGGCTACAAGATTAGGTGTTCACACTAGAAAGGAGCTTTTCTTGGGCTGCAAGTTTGCTTCCTTTTTAGTTACAATTCACGTCACTATTCACGTGAATAGTTAATAGGAGTCTTTTCTTGGTCTCCAAGTTTGTTTCCTTTGACCTAGTTACTATTCACGTTTTTCCTACTTGGGCTAGGGTTTAGGAGTCCTTTTCCAAGCAGGATACTTATTTGTTATTGCCTATATAAGGCACTTTTTGTGATAATAAAGTTAGACAATTCTGAAATTAAATTGTGAGATTATTCTCCTTGAGTTCTCCAAGAGACTCTTTCGAACTTATCAAGGGATTCCTTGTGGCGTTCAACCTTGACTTATCAAGCGGATTTCCATCCCCGTTTGTGGCGTCTTCACCATACTAAGGTTCTTGCTTTGCTAAGCAACGGGTCGCGGTTTCCATCATATTCACTATACCAAGGTTCTTGTCTTGCTAGGCAAAGGGTTGCGGTTCCATCCATTCTTGAAAGGTCTTGGGTTTGTTTTACCAATCTTGGTGTTGGGTCTGGGCACATGTTGACCAGGTTCGTATCAACTTAAAATGTTACTTTGGAAAAATAAAATTAACGAAAATTACTTTGTAATTAATTTTTGTCTATTATTATTAATAACATTTTGTAGTTAATTATTTTGGGAGTTGTGGAATATACAATAATGATGAATTGTGTATATAATTAGGTCAAATTGGTAATACAAATTTAGTCGAAACGGAAAGGGATCGACGGTCCTGGATGAACAATCGCTTAACACCTGATGGAAGATGATTGAATCCTATTTTTGTTAAGGGCGTAGAAAATTTTGTTGTGTTTACATGTAGCAAACCACAATACATGGATAAAACCAAAATTAGATGTCCTTGTGCGAAATGCAAAAATTGTCAATTTGAGGAACCCGAAGAGTGTACTCGTCATCTATTTAGAAAGGGATTTATGCGTCATTATTATGTATGGACTTCACATAGGGAATATGAAAATCTAAATGAGGATAACGATGATTGTAATAACGGGGATCATTTTGGGCATGATGAAGGAAACACTTATAGGACAATGATATTCGAAGCTGTTGGGCCAGAAATATTACCTCCCACGGGTAATAACAATGAACCGTATGAGGAAGAACCTAATATGCAAGCAAAATGGTTTTATGATCTATTAAAGGCTGCAGATGAGCCATTGTGGGATGGGTGTGAAGAATACAGCCGTTTGTCAGTGGTGTCTGAGTTATTGAATATCAAGGCAGAGGAGAACATGTTTGAGCAATGTTTTAATTGATTTGTTAGATCTGTACGAAGAACGTTGCCTAAGAATAATAAATTGCTAGAGACTTTCACGAATTAGGCTTTCATTCATTGGAAGAGTACACTAGATGGCTGGGAGATACACGTACGCATCTTCGACTATATGAAAACGGGTAAAGATATTTTTAATTTTTGTAAATAGATTTGTAAAAGTTCTAATTAGTTGTTGCAAATGAAACTAACAAAGATATTCTTTATTTTTTTTAATAGTTTTGTACCAACTACAATGGTGCAAAACTTCAGGATGATTTTTTCTGGCGGGTACGCGCAACCATAGATCACTTATGGAGAGGTCCCACCAAATGTCAAGGATTTATGGTTCCGCAAATTTGAGGTACAAAATATTATTATTAATGCAATAAATATTTATTATTGCTTTTATATATTATGTAGACATGCATGTTGTATTAACTCATGTACTTGTTTTTATTCATTTTGGGTGTAGATGGATTTCAAGTGGTACCCATGTGACACTGCCCTAATAAGGAGTCATTTCCATTTCAAAGCAAGAGAGAGGTTGAAGGACCTATTGAACAAGGCCCGTAAAGTTGACAAGTGTCCTAAATGGATCACGGAGGAAAATTGGGCGCAAATGAAAATTAAATGGAGGGATTATTTAATAGAAGAATGGTATGTAAAACAATTATGTAATAAATTCAAAAGTGGGATTATTTAATTTTATGTCTTATCTTATCTTACAATTATGTACTAATTATGCGTTAATAATGCAGGAGTTAAAAGAAAGCCGTCCGGTGACCCACGCCGATGTTTTCAAAGCAACGCATAGCAAAATAGTGGATGATGAAACCCATTACTCTAATGAAAAGTAGCTCAGTTAATGGTAAATATTATTACAATATACCAAGTGTGTTATAAAGTAATAAGAAAACTTATTATTTCAAATTTCTCTTTACAAGAGCGGTATAATGAGATGCTCCAGCAGCGTGAGGCTGTGAGTCAAGCCAACCCGACCCCGACCAGATCTTCTTTGAGATGGCTGGTGGGTTGAGGATGGGATGCGTCTATGGACTCGGCACGCAGGGAATTTGCATTGGGTAAGGATTACACGAAACATCCACCATTCTCCCAGCTAGATTAACGCAACAACAAGTCAACATTGTTGTCAATCAGGCAACAGAGACCATTAAACGACAGCTTGAGGAGCAACAGCTGGCGCACTCGAAATTGCTAAGCATCGTGACGCAGCTGCAAGATGACATGACCCGGATGCAAGACAAGCGCCTATCCCCTGATCCAGACCAGCACGATAATTAGTAGGTTTTAATTTGTTTTTAAAAAAAATTCTAAACTTAATATTATGTACTTTATTTTGAAGATCTTTTAAATACTTAAATATGCATATATTAAATTAATTTTGGTTTTGTAAAAATTAAATTAAATTTTTTTAAAAAATTATTGTGTGGCGATGAAATGGCGACAAAAATGTAGCTACCACGTGGTGACTATTATTGGCTACCACATGGAGATGAAAATTAATGAATAAAAATAATAATTAAAAATTTTGGCTACCTATTAGCGATGATAAAATAGCCACAATATGGCCACCAAAATCGGCTACAAATTTGGGCTACCAAATGGCGACCAACGTAAATAATGAAAATTAATGAATAAAAAAAAATAATTAAAAATTTGGCTACCTAGTAGCGACGATAAAATAGCCACCATATGGCCACCAAAATCGGCTACAAATTTTGGCTACCAAATGGCGACCCACGTAAATAATTAATAAAAAAAATTAAAATATTTGGCTACCTAATAGTGACGAAAGTATGGCTACCACATGGCCACCAAATTGTGACTACAAAAATTGGCTACCACATGAAGACAAAATTAAATAATTAACAAAAAATATTAAAAATAATTTGCTACCTAATGGCGACAAAGATTGGCCACCATGGAGCGATCAAGTATAATTAATTGATACAAAAATTAACAAATTAATTAATAAAATTGTTAATTATAAAAATTAACTAATAATTTATTTTTCTAAACATTGCGACCAAGGGGCTGCGAAATGTAAAAAAAAAAAAAAAATTTATTTCCAATTTGGCCACCAAAATGCGACCAAATGACAAAATGGTGACAAAAGTTTTCTCGACGCTCGGTTTTTGGTCGCCCTTTGGTCTCCCAATAGGTGTAGGCGACCAAAGGGCGACGAGAAACCTTCGTCGCCCCAGACCAATTTTCTTGTAGTGATAGACATATACAATTAAAAATTAATCACTACAAGAAAGGTTCGAGTTATAATATAACTTAACAAGTTTGTTAGTGAAAACATTTCTGATCACAACATTTGGGAAACTAGCTTACAAGATTTGCATGCGTCAACTCAGAGATTATTCATGCTATGTTGACAGGAGTAGGCGACAAATATGCTCTGTACTCTTTTTTCTTTCGCTAGATTTTGTTATATTAGGTTTTCCTCACAAAGTTTTTAATGAAGTAGTTTGAAGCGTAGAATAAGAATAATGTACTCTTTTTCATTCACTAAAATTTCTTTCACTGCTTCTTTTCCTAGTAAGGTTTAATGAGACATATATTTTTAAGAAATAAATATCCAATAGGGAGTGCTTTGAAATTATCAAGATGAATAAGTATCCCAATACTCAATGTAGCTCATAATTATTCAAACTCCTACATAGATATTGTTGGAATAAGTCTTTGTATTCCAAGTCTAAGCAAATCACCAGTACAATTTTTCTTGTATTTTCACTATCAATAGGACCCTCCGCAATATCGTAAAGTGATACCAACAAATCAAGAAAAATTTTATTTATCTTTATTATATTTTTCTCTTTACTTTTTGTTATCATCTCTCTCTTTTATGATAGTTTCATAATAGAACAAAGAATTATCATCAATTGAAAAAGGTGTAGTGACCAGCCATTGAGTCTATGGTATGATTCACGTTTTAGATGTAAGAGATTTCGAAATTAATTATTGTATATTACATTCGAAGTGATGTAAAATGATTTATAATTCTCTTAAATAATAATATAAAAAAATATATAGTGCACGTAAAGTGACGTTTGAACAAATTAAAAACTTCACGGGGCGACCTTGCTTATTTTTTATTTTTCTTTTGTTTTTGTCAATCACCTTGCGTATTCAAATCAGGTATTGATATTATGAGCTATTTTGCGCTCATCAGCTTACAGGCTGAGGCTATCAACCAAGAAGGGCTATCAACCTTCAAGATAGTGACATTTACAGGCTGAGGCTGAGTCCCAAACTTGATCAAAACAAATTCACTTCGTCTGTCCAACAGCCATATGGCGGTTGTCTTTCTTTGTCAAAGCTATTTCTTGATGTTTCGTCACCTCTCATCTTGTTCGCAAATTCAATTGCCGAATAGATTTGACCAAGGAAAAAATCAGGAAGCTTTTGACATGTGGCTTCGAAAATTTGGTTCCCCATTGGTTATTCTTGTTTATTAGAAAGAATACATTTTGGTTCTCAGGAGAATAGACATTATGTGAATTCATCCCCCACCTGGATAAGAGATAAATGTTGAATTTATATTAATTTTAGATTTATAATTATTGTTAATATAATTTAAATACTTTGAACTAGTTAATGAAACTTAATATGTCGGCAAATTATTAAGGGGCTGAATGGTTACATATTTTAAAATTGTTGTGTATGTTCTCAAAATGTACCACAAAAGCTCCTTATAATCTAGTACGAGTGGATTCAAATTTGAGCTTGTGACTATTATAGTTCTCACTAATTTTATAAAATACTTATTTTTAAAAAAATATTTTTAAAAATACTCTGATATTTTTATTTGAAAAACATTTATCCATTATACAGACGTAAAGTTATGATGTCTAAAATCATATCTCCCTAAATTTAAAACCTGCAAACTATCTCCAGGGTTTGAAATGGTGCAAATTTCAAATTAAATTTGAAATGAAGGGAGATAATTTGTAAGTTAGGATAAGATTGACTACAAATTTATTTTCGTTTGGGCCCTATTATTTTTATTATTATTATTCAAAAAAGGCTTAAAATCTAACAACACATTATAATTACTGAAAATCGATTTTATAAACACTTGTACATACAACGAGTAACATACTAGCCTTTGTGGTTGGGCCCTATTAGTTTAATGCTGTAACTTAGAAAGAGCCGCATAGAAGGAGAAAACATGGGAGAAACGCTGTACAAATGGCACCTAAGGCCTTAAATTATTGGAGAAAAACATGAGAACAAAGTTTTGCCATGTGACGCTACCATAAATTGCCAACGAAGCTTGCTTATAAGCATAGTAGTCATTTGAAATGAGGTATCAACAAACACGTTAAATTTAGTGTTGAGCTGTCTGAAAATGGTTTTGGCATCATTTGCCTTGTCAAATTATTCTAAAAGCATCTATGTGTCTTATCGACAATTACGTTGAGGTTGAGTCCAGCTCCTCTGAATTTAATTAATACCCTATCAGCATCTGAGATTTTGCAAATACCTTTACTTTTTTTTTTCTTTTAAATACCTTTCACAATATTTAAAAATACAACCGTTAATAATCGTTGATAAAAATTCACTAGTAATAAATTATTTATTAAATTATGATAAGATAATTTAAATAATTCATCACAATTAAATATTTTGAATTAGTTAGAAAGCTAATTAAAAGTTTTTAAGCCAGTCTCATCAATTAGTTTTGAGTCTATCATAAATTATGTCTCATCAATTGAATAAGTTTCTTGAAATTTGACAAATTTAATATGAATTTAAAAACTTGTAAAGAAGAATTCCTCCTCATAAAAAAAAGAAAAATTTCAGTCGCTATTTTTATATTTTAAAGCGTGGTCATTGGATGCTATTGACTTACCATTTGGTGCAATATTGCAGGTTAATTAATTAAGCTTATTTCTCTTTGTTTATCATGGTAATGTTCTACATTACAACTAGATAGATTAATTTATAAATGGTTCCGCTAACCAGATTGTATATTTCGAAATCTAACCCCTCTATCTTAATTTCAAAAACTTTCAAAAAAAAGAGCTTATCATAAAATAAAATAAAAATTGACTTCACCTGACTCTCTACTGGGATTCATATTATGTTGGCCAAACCTAAAGTCATTTCCAACCCATTCCTTACGTATCCTTTCACTCCACATGTAGGGATGTTGTTGGAGATTTTCATCTCGAACAACATCCCCACAACCATCTCTACATATAAAGATCTCTATTTCAAAATTCAACTACCACTTTTAAGGGAAAAAAAAGTGTCTCCAACAGTTATATTATTAGTAATTAAAAATAAAAAATCATCATAAACAATTAACAAACATAAATAAAAAAGTTTTAAATTAAAATAATATGTTTAATTAAAATAAGAAAAAATTTTAGAGTAAAACAAAAATAGAAAAATTCTAAAATAAAAAAATTGTTGAAGTGACATTTAAATATAAATTCTTTAAAATAAGATACAGGGAAAATATTAGAATAAAACTGTTAGATAATCCCTAAATATAAAAAATAATAATTCAAATTCTTTATATTTAAAAAAAGTAAAAAAAATTATTAGAATTACCTAATAACAACTCCGAAAAGAGATGTAGGGCAGAGAAAACAAGACAAGGGGGTATCACTTAGTCAAAAAAGCAAAGATAGAAAAAAGTGAAAAGATTACTATTTTGTGGCCCATCCACGACATTCTATAGTCCCTTCTAGGAGAACGAGCCTTTATAATAAGTTCACAAATAAAAACAAAATAAAAAAGAAGAAATTCCGAACGCTTTACTTTTTCCTCTATTTAAATGTGAGATTATTAGTGTTTAAGGCATCTTTAAAGAGGCAGAAAAAAGACTAAGCACAATGATATAATTTACATAAAATATTTAAGAAAGCAAGGCCATAAATGTAGCTTTATTTATTTATTTTATAGATATTCGTACTTTAGTAAATAAAGCAAGGCCTTAGAAAGCAATTAGCTAGTAAATTATAGGAGTATTATGCATCATGCATAATTTTCTATACTAAATATCGTCATGTACCACCTCTTTATTCATAAAATTCTTCATGTTTAGCATGATAACAACTTTTGAACAAATAATTTATCCTTGGGATAACAACTTCACATTTTCAATGGAATATCGCTTGATAATTAAAGAACACTTAATGCACTTAAAAGATGGTATAAATGTTACCTTTTTAAATACTTAAAAGAAGGTATAAATGCCACCTTTTCAAACTTTTCTTGTTGAATTTTTTAACGAGTGTTTCCATGACTAAACATGCACTTGCTGAGTTGTTATGCCGTAAATGCTTAAAAGTATCATAGGCATAGCTTCCACGGATTGAATAAAACTGTCAGATAATAATTTATTAAGATTTAAAATTTTAAATTCAAAATATATGTCTTCTTATTAAAAATAATTATTGCGTGACTCTTCATTAATTTAAAGAATTTGTTAAAGCACACCAATATACCCAGCAATTTATAACATTGGGTTGTATCGTAATGCTAGTTAAGATGAGTTTCTTTTAAGAAAAATATTACATTTAATTCTTATTATTTAAAAAAAATTAATTTCGTCTCTATTATTTAAATTTTTTTAATTTCGCCTCTATTGTCTTTTTAAAAATTTTAATTTCGTTACAATTATTGAATTTTTTTTTTATTTTATTCCTTTTATTTTTCAAAAGAATTTATTTACATTGTTATTGCTTTAAAAAAAATTAATTTTGTCCCTATTATTTTTTCAAAAGTTTTAATTCCGTCTTTATTATTTTCTTAAAGTTTTAAATTCGTTCTTATTATTCAATGAATAAATTAAAAAATTTTGAGAAATAATAGAGACGAATTTGATTTTTTTTTTTAAATAATAGGGACTAAATTGATTAATTTTGAACAATAGGAACGAATTTGAAACTTTAAAAAACCAATAAGAATGAAATTGAATTTTTTAAAAAATAATAGGGATAAAATTAATTTTTTTAAAAAATAATAAAGACTAAATTAAAAAAATTTAAATAATAAAGAGAAACTTATAACTTTGAAGAATAAATAAAGACTAAATGTGATATTTTTTCTTTCTTTTATGTAAAAAAAAAAAAATATTGATCATAGACATATGTTGTAAATAGATTTGACCCCACCAATGAAGGTGCAATATAGGTAATAGTCAAAACCCATTGATAGATAATTCGCATTTAAGTCAAACTATTACGTTAATTTTCATACTTTCGTAAACTTTTTCTTCTTTTGATACAGTAATTTCATTACACACTAGTCGGAGCATATTACGGAATCTGATAACTTCCTGTAACAAATAAAATGCGTCTTATTATCTCTTTTGTTTGATAACAATAAAAAAAAAATATTTAAAAATAAAGTTTTTTTTTTGGGTAATTTTTTTTATAATTTTTTTTATAATTTTTTTGGATAATTAAAAAATAAAGTTGTAAATGTTATTGAATTATTACACTATTTCAAAACTTAACAAGTAACTTTGACGGAAGAAAAATAATTTCTTCTACTCTAAATTAATCTATTATAAGACCATCTTTTCTCAACAATTTAAGTTATCAAACCAGTGCATTAGAACATCTTTTCTCAACAATCTAAGTTATCAAACCCGATTGTATAAAAAATCGTTTGAATCCAATTAACCGAATCCATCAATTTTTCCAAACAGTCCATGGGGGTTAGTCGGGGATGACAAGATGAAACGGGAGACTTCATATGAAAATGTTATGTAGACATCATAATTACACCACTTGAGTACATATTGTCCTCTAAACTTATATGCTATGCCCACGCCTCCTTCCCTCTCTTTGTTTTTACATTTTACAAACAAACTGTTATTAAACTTCTGTGCGTGGTGGAGAAGAATCGAACAAAGTTACGCTCGCTTGCTGTCCTGGTCTCTGTCAAAAACGACCTCCCCCCCCCCCCCTCCCACTCCCACTCCCACTCCCACCCCCACCCCTCCAACATTCATTCATAAAGCAGCATTCATTGCTTAATATATATTTGTGACTCTCTCTCTCTCTACACAGACAAGAACAAAACCGTACCATTATTGAAAAACACAACAATGCTATGCCAGAGGTCACTGCTAATATTAGTGCCACTTTTCTTGCTTTGTGCTTCAACATTCGTTTCATTGTCACTTGGAGATGATGACTCTCATTTTCACACTTCAGGTATGATATTATTCTCGATCAAAAAGATTAGCAATATTTTTCTCCTTTTTCTTTTTTGGTTAATAATAATAATAATAGTATTTTCTTGGATTGTTTGTTGTTTTATTCAAGGGAAAGATTTGGTTTCATGGGGTGGTAAAAGATTGCTTGCTGAGAATTCAAGTGAGGTTGATCAGCCAACTTCCAATTCATCTCTTGTGTTGGCTGAGAAGAGGACTTACAGGAAAGATCCTCTCAATGGTTTCAACAAGTACACTGGAGGCTGGAACATTAGCGACCGCCATTACTGGGCTGTAAGTCTCTAATCACTTTTTACTAGTATCTAACTTGTCAATGGTCTATTAGATCGATGCAGTTTTATCTATGATCCAAACCCATGAACTCCGCGGCAATTTTACTCTTCATCTTTGGAGATTTTCACTTTTGTCCATCATGTTAGTTTAGATTTTACTGTTGTAAGGTAAAAGAGTTTTCAATTCTGTAGTTATAATGTGGAGATAAGCTCACATTAACTATGTAGCAAGTTCTGTATTGAAGTCTACAAATCACAGAAGATGAGAAAAAGAGACAAGATTCGAGTTGAGAGGCACCTTATAAAACTATGATATCTAAGTTGATGCATAATGGTCATTTTTTGAATATATGGAAACAATACGAAGGACACAGATTCATGTTAAAATCTCTTTCTTTAACATTGCACTCCACTACTATGAAGGTTGTTGTTGCTGCTGAATACACCTAATAGTTTTAATTTGCATTGGAAAGATGGTAATTTGTGAAAATTCATTTGGAATGCTCATAGTTATCCAATATAGGAAAAGGTCTACATGCCACGGCCATGGTGAGGTCTAATAATCTTGTGATAAACATACTAATTACTGTTAGGCCTCATTATGTGTTTCTATTTTTGAATGAGATTCAGGTCATCTTCTGGGAGTTAGAATTGGAGCTGTAAATAAAATTATGAATACTAGCTTACTTACGGAATTGCTTTATAATACTTTCAATTTGGATCATACGTCAAAACGTTGTTCATGGTACTTTCAGCCTTGCCTGTGCTGAATGCGTTTAAAGTCCACTGGGGTATGGTTATAAATATGTGACTACTCTATGCATTATGATTATGAATAGTTTAATTGCTCCTATAGTGAAAAAATGTAATGTCATGACTTGCGATTTTGACAAGCACCTGCTGTTGTGGTAATTTTGCTTCAAATCTAGATGGACTATTATAACTACAATTTGGTTCTTCTAGAGTAAACAAAGTTATTTTATAATTCATTTTGAAAATTGAGCTGCTGATTTTGTAAGGACTTGAGAGGGTGGTGGGTTGGACGCAATTTTCCCTTTTCCCCAGAAGTATAGCCATTGTCAGAAAGATTTTTCTGAAATACCTAGCTAAGCATTCTTTCTGAATTTTCAGCACATGGAAGAAAAATTAAGCATTATGTTATATCATTTCACACTTCATTTACTCCATCCTGATTACTATTAATTTCCTGAAACGGAATACCTGACTTATTCTTATGATTATAAAATACGTAATATAAGATGTCTTTATAAGGTATCTCTGAGATGAAAACTAATTTAGATCCACTAATGTACTTACTAAATTCTTAAGAATCGATGACAGTAAACAAGAAGCCTTACTCGGTAAGCTTTCTCTCTGTATATTATGCTTTTGGGGAAAGATCAAGCATGATGAACTTGGAGTTTGCAGAACAGAGGATGTGATGTTAGAGCCTCTGAGTCTACAGCTTGACTTCTGACTGTTGAACCAGTCTGCATCAATTGATTCCAGTTCTCAACTGCAACTTTATGTTTGCCAAAATAAGAATCTCTATCCGAAGCAGCAAAAATGGCAAATAAATTACATTCTTGAGAAGTAGTTTACTTTTCCTTTATAAATAGTAAAGGAATGTTTGATGTTGAGCCAAGATTCACCACTTTCCTTGTTAAACAACTATCTAATTATTTGTATTTACAATGTATGATTGATAAGGAAGTGCAGAGATTATATCTTAACACCTTTGCGAATATGTTCTTTCACCTCCTATACTGATGTAGCTATAAATACAAACAATGTGTGTATACATGCTAAAGTAGGAGTTGGGTATTTTCTGTCTTGATATTAGGGTCTTAACTAAGAATGTATTTCAAAATGTGTTCAGATCTTCTGCTTTAACATTCCTTCTTTTTCTATCAACTCTCAGCTATTTTTTTTTTTACATGCATATCTGAAATTTTGACGATTTATAAACTGACAATGACTTCATTTGCTTGCTCTTGATGCTGTCAAATGTGTTTCTTTCCAGTCTGTGGCTTATACTGCTGCTCCATTTTTCGTGGTTGCTGGTATTTGGTTCGTGATCTTTGGGCTGTGCTTATTGTCCATCTGTCTCTATTACTGCTGCTGTCCAAGAGCACCTTATGGCTATTCGCGAACAGCTTATGCTCTGTCTCTCATTTTACTCGTACTCTTTACCGTAGCTGCAATGTACTCTCTCTCTTTCTCTTTATATGAATATACACACTCACACACATTCCAGTCCCAGTTGGGTAACATACTTTTAAGACAGTTCTGTTGTCTTTGGCTGACAATGTAATGTGTTCTGTTGTTTTTGCAGCATCGGATGTATCGTGTTGTACACTGGCCAGGGGAAATTTCATAGCAGTACTACAAACACTTTGGGATATGTTATAAATCAGGCTAATACCACTGCTGAGAAGCTTAAGGATGTGTCAGAATATCTAGCTGCGGCCAAGCTGATTGCAGTGGATCAAATTCCCCTGGCTGCTAATGTCCAAACAGACATTGATCAAATTCAAACCAAGATCAATTCTTCTGCTAGTACTCTTGGCACTCGAACAGCTGATAATTCAGAGGACATAAAACATCTCATAGATTCTGTGTCAGTGACCGAAAGATATAGTTTGTTTTTGTGTTTCATGGCTTGTTATGGTATGTTCATGAAGTATACATGTTAATCTTTTTGCAGGAGATTGGCCCTAATAATACTCTCTGCTGTTATGCTGCTCATAACATTCCTTGGATTTGGTAGGAACTTGGCTCAGAATTTTGAATTGAATTTCTTTCTTTTGTTTTCTCAATGCTTTTCGTTTGCCTACATTAATTTTTTTTTTCTTTGTCTGCAGTATTCTCCATTTTCGGCATGCAGTCTTTTGTGTACATGTAAGTCACAGTATTATCTTGGTATTAAATTTCACTTTGGCTTCTTGCAGTTCCAGTGTATCTTTTAGTTTTTGAAAAAATGCTGTACTGCTCTTGGTGGTGCAGCTTGGTGATCACTGCATGGATTCTTGTGACAGGAACATTTATTTTGTGTGGCATATTTCTTCTTCTCCACGAGTAAGCTCTTTATAGTAATCTGTTTTGAATTACTCAACATGTGATCATCTTTTATATTATTACAATCTTTGTTGGTCAGTAATATTATGTTTTCTTGGAAGGTCTTCTGAGGATATTATGTTTTCCTAGAGATACTATCATAGACGGTGAGTAGAACATGTTTAACTCCTATACCATATCAGGAAAAACTGTTCTCTGAGTTAGATGACATTTGCAAGAATTGTTTAGTTTGATCAGCATATTGAAATTATACATTCCCCTCAACATGTGGCTTTATCCCCCTTCCGACCAAAAACTAACAGCCAAGACCTTGGTTAAGACCAAGAAAACGAATACATGACAAGGATCACCTCTGTGGTTGAATGCCAAGTCTTGAAACACCACCTCTTTACTGGGTTGAGAAGATGCTACACTGACTTGAGGGTTGCTGCATTATGAAGGCATTAGATTCGTAATGTTGCATGATTTTGTTCTCTCGTTGATTTCATGTCTTGAGTCAACACATTGTGTTTAACTTCCTGGCATCTCATGTAAATGTAAAGTTTTATGTCAGTTTTCAAAGGTAAAGGTTACAATCCTTCGTTCAATGTGAAATTCTAGGAAGATCATGAGATCGTTAATGAAGAAGTGGTTTCTTGCAATTATTATATTTGTGCAAATTGTTATTATGTGCCTTCCTTGCACAAGAGATACTTTGATTCCTCACCTACAACTCTCTCTCGTGGTGCTTCTTAGCATATATTTTGTTGATGTCTTGTGTAGTGTGTTCATTTGATTTGTGGTCTCACATTTGTGTGTGTGCGCGCGTGTTCTAATCGAGGTTTTTTGCTACCTTAGTGTGACTGCAGACACCTGTGTTGCAATGGACGAATGGGTCCAAAATCCAACAGCTCATACAGCTTTAGATGATATACTTCCTTGTGTGGACAATGCTACTGCACAAGAGACCTTGACAAAAAGCAAGGAAGTCACCTCTCAGTTGGTCAACCTAATCAACCAGGTCATCACCAATGTCTCTAACATCAATTTCTCTCCCAGCTTCGCCCCTTTGTACTACAATCAGTCTGGTCCGTTGCTGCCAACTCTTTGCAATCCTTTCAATCCCGACTTAAATGATCGCACATGTACAGCTGGTGAAGTGGACTTGAACAATGCAACACAGGTATGCGATAATTGACCCATTCTAGGATGGATAGATTCTTTTAAGATCTTGCAATGCTAGAAAGAATTACCATCTCTATGCCTGTTTCCCTACTACACATCGATAAACTTGGAGAAATGAGATTCAGATATATTTTCTGTGGTGTTCATGAGAAGGCATTAAGTTGTTTAGATACATTAGATATTGCACACAGATTGAATTAGTGTGAATGATCAGAACTTCTGTTATATCTACGAGAAGCAAGTAAGATTTGAGGATAGGTGTACTAGTTATTGATGCAAAGTTTTATGTGATTCTGTTGTTGGGGATGTTAAAATCTCTTGATTACTATTTCTGTCACACAGGTGTGGAGGAACTATGTCTGTGAAGTTTCAAATCAAGTTTGTGTCACGACTGGCCGTCTGACTCCAGCAATCTATGGCCAGATGTCAGCTGCTGTGAATGTTAGCTATGGATTGTATCACTATGGTCCATTCCTAGTAAGCCTTCAAGATTGCAGTTTTGTCAGACAAACGTTCACTGACATACATACGACGTATTGTCCTGGGCTGCAGAAGTATAGCAAATGGATTTATGTTGGATTATTGATGGTTTCAATCGCAGTCATGCTCTCTATACTCTTCTGGGTTATATATGGAAGAGAGAGGCGGCACCGCGTTTATACCAAAGAGCATATGCCCGGACCTCCTGAAGACTTTCAAGACGATAAACATACTTAAATATTGTTTACAAATCCTTTATGGATACTTAGTGGTGAACTTTTTTGTACCAGAAAAGAAAGTGGTTTCTCAGGTCTGTAAATTCTCGTGCAGTTTTTAGATCCTGTATCTTGGATGCCAGGCCTTTGAAGTGTTGTCTATTTCATTTTCTGCATCTGTTTTTTTAAGTTTAGACCTTAAATAGATAGCCAATTGTAGTCTGTTGACCAACCTAAGCATGTGCATGATGGATACTAGTTGTTTTTGCATTAATTGGATTGTGACATTACTATTTTCATTAATAGCATTTAACCAACTAGGCAACCATATGCTTCAACCCCCATTGAATGTCGAGTTGCTCATTGAAAATAAAAGTATATCGAACCCATATGAAACTTTACCACGAGTAGATTGTATCTCTTGAATAATTACACATTCGATCAAGATTTGCTTCTCTAAAGCATCAAAGGCATACATGACATCTTTATGAACATATAGTCCTAAGGTATGAAATCTCAAGAAAAGGCTGCCCAACTTAAATAAAATATGATGGCTTCTTTATACTGAACCCTAACATGCTTGCCAATCCATTATCTTCATTTTGCTTGAGTATGGTAGTCTCTAATGTAAATTATAGCTCTATCATCAAAATGAGACGAAACGCATGTTTTGGCCCAAATGATGCCCACGGCTTAGCCAAGACGTGCCAAGAACAGAGCCGACGTGCCCGACGCGAAAATTTGCCTAAGGCAGCCCATGATCCTCGCCAATGTTTTTGGAACATTCTAGGGAAGGAGCCAAATTTGAACCAAGAAGAATCCAGAAAATTGGCTAAGGCAAAAATCTGCCCAGCCAGTTGCCCAACTCTGCAAAGATTTTTCTATAATTGTGCTTAGGTATTTAACTCTGGAATTTTCCAGCATATTTGCTTTGTAAATCTTGATTATCATAATATGATTGTGACAAATGTACAAATCATAGAGGAGCCACTTGGCATTTATGACATCCAAGACCTAGCATGTAGTGAATAGAACTTATTTGCATATGTCGGTGAGTTTATTTTAAGTGGTAGTGCATATGTGAGATTTTCATATTTCTTCAAATGTGCAATAATATTTAATTAATTTATATGAAAGAAATATTAACTATTTTATTATTTGTATTATTTAAACTTATTTTCTTGCATTTAATAGTTTGGTTTTTATTATTTAAAAATGAGCTTCGAGCCCGGAATGAATTTTCAACTATTTTATTTTTCTAATTTTATAACCCTTATTACATAATTGATTTCAAGCGTACATTCATAAGTTTTACGTGCTTAGTACTTCGGGAAGGTGGGTGAAAAAATTGTTTAGTGTAACAAAGGAATAGTGCCCGGGGTGATTTTTAAATGATTTTATTTATTTTTTTGGCTTATATATTTGACTTACTGATCATGTTACGTGACTCTGTTCATTGAAATACGTGCATTTATAATGAGGTGCATAGCATTTGGAGAAAAATTAGCGTCCTGAATGAATAGTGTGCTTTAGGAGTAGTAAACTTTTGTAGAGACTTTTTATTGGGCTTTTGAATTTTCTAGCTATCTTTGTGCTTTGTATACCATCCAAAATAAATTAAATTAGACCCAATTATCAAGCCCAACCCATTAAAATCATTAGCTAGCATTATATATAACAAATGAAGACCAAAAAATGTAAGAAAAAGAAAGGAAAGGCTCAGCCAACCAGGAAAGAAAAAGAAAGGAAAAAGAGGCTGGGGTTTGGCATGCTTGAGCTATTTGGAGCAATTTTTGAAAGAATTGAAGTATTTCCTAGCCATTTTCCACCATTTCTAGCTTGTTCAAGTTGAGGGTGAGTATGTGGCATTTTTAATTGATTTATTGTTGTATTAAAATTTTGAGATTGTTGATAAATGATGATTTTAGCTTCTAGTGCATGATTTAGTAGCTGTAGAGTAAACTTTTAAGCTTTGTTTACATGTGTTGCTAGAGATTTGGTTTTACTTGCAAGGTAGAAGAAGATGAATAGTATTTTAGCTTAAAGAGCTATGTTTGAATGCAATATGTTTGATTTAATGTTTTAATGAAGTTAGATAAATGTTGATATAGCTAAATAAGAGTCTAAAATGGCCAGAACACGCTTGGAACTAGTGTGTGTGTGTGTGTGTGTGTGTGTTCAATGTGGGCCGTGTGTGTGAGATGTTCAGCCCAATGGGCCTTGTTGCCATGGCAGTCCATTGTTGTGGACCTTTTGACCCCTCCCTGTGTCCCGAGCATGCTAAAAGTTATATATGTTAATGTTATGTGTAAATGCTATGCTTCGGTAAAAGTTTAAACATGTTCTAGTTTGAGTTGCATGAAGTGTTTTAAGTATTTTAGCTTAGTAATTCTAGTATAATGAATGTGTTTGGTGAAATTAGATGATTTAGAACCACATGCATGGAAAGTGGAATGTTCGAGCATGATTGCAAATTAAATGTGAACGTAGTAGCCAACATTATATCTCATGTCACTCCATATACATATGTTGGATTCAAGATCGAGAAAGACATGCATAGATAGCTTGCTAGGGCTGAAAATCACTAGGCCAAATTTAAAAAATTTCTAGCTAACATCAATATACATTCTTTCATCCATGTCCATATATTTAGCTCATAAAAAATATGTATATATATCAACAATATATATAGAGAAAGGGTGCTACAAGGTATATCTCTTGTAGTCAACTTTGGATAAGGTGAAGATGAAAGAATAGCCTTTGAACCCTTCTAACTTGAAGGCCCTAGTTGGTCCACCAAGTATTCAAAGCTCTACCACCACTTGAAGATTATGTGTGCTAGCATATCTTCAAGCTTTGAAACTATGTATGAGTGTCACTAAGCAAAAACAAGAAAACTTCCTTTTTCTTTTGGCTATGGCCGAAACTTGCAAGGGAAAAAGATGAAGTTTTTTCTTTGCTTCTATGTTGGCTATGTCGTGAGAGTGGGAGGCCTTGCATGAGAGAGAAATATGTTGTCTATTCTATATTAGAATGAACCATCATCATAATAGGTGACCAATCACCTTTGTCACCTCTTTATGAAAAGCCATGCAAGCCTTTTGATCTCAATCATTAGCTTTGAATGATAAGATTTACCTTCTCTCTCCTCCTTGGCTTGGCCGAAAAATGCAAGTGGATGGAGAGAGAATGTTGTCATCCATTATTATATATATATAACATACTCATATAAATATATATATAATCTTACTTTAATAGATAGCCAATCAAAATTGCTTTCTTCTAAAGTAAAAGCCATGCAAATCCTAGGATTGTAATCATTACAATCCAAAGGTAACTTTATTCTACCTAGCAAAAAAAAAAGGTAACTTTATTCTCTCTCTTGACACTTGGCAAAAAGGTTCTATCATCAAAAGCAATGGTCAATATTTTTTTGTCTTTATTCAAAAGTTAATCCTATCAATTCGTTTCAAATTCAAATGACTAGGATAGATGACATGGACAATCTTAGTCATCAATCTCTACATGTATATGCCACATGTAAATATCTAGTCATTAATTTGCAATTCACCTTTTGACAACTAGGATGATGACGTGGCATTTCTCAAATTATATCACTATAACACATATATAATATATAAACTCCTTTATATATATATATATATATATATATATAATTTTTGCCTATTCTAATCTCTATTATAATTAATACATTTAAACTACTTCTTTAATAATTACAGTTTGGCCCCAAAAGTTTTGGTAATTACAATTTGACCCCAAAACTTTTCAAAATTATACTTTTGGCCCAATTACCAACATAGATGACTCTTAATCCCTTAAAGCCACCTACCACATTATACAAGCTTCGGATGAACTTATTCATGATACTTATTAGTGTGTGACCTTCTAGATTCATAACCTTGTACCGATGAGGGACCAATAAACCTCCTTATCTATTTCGAAAATGTCTTTGCCATTTACCAAAATACTCTCATGCTCATGAGTGACGCAGTAGCAATTAACGTACCATGAGAATGTAAACGATAATGAAGACAACATCTTTTATGAATCCATTTAACCGTCAAGAATTAGCGTGCAGTTCAATCTTCTAATAAGAATGCCCCGATCGGGAATGACCATGAAATGGTTAAGTCCATCTCCGATACTATGTATAAATCTGAATCAGTGAAACGAGAGATGACTACCCTGGAAAAGCCCCTTTCCATTACTTCATACTCACCTTGGCCAAGGACTTCCTCATTTAACGACTAATCTCAAATATCATAGGACATCGCCTCACGCCGGAGGTTAACAGATCCTATCTTGACAATTACCTGTCGGTTCATACTATAAAACTAAAATGCGAAAGGCCGTAACCCACCTTATGGAAGACGGGCATTGTCCAAACGCAGTATTTAACCCTTGATATAACCGGCAGTCGTAATTTTTCAAGTCTAAGGATTAATATGCACAATTCCTAACTAAATAGTAAACTATTAACTTGAAATCATGCAGTTTACTATTTATTGTCACATTCAATGATTCGTACACAAACAATCACCCATATGTTTATTAGTCCACATCATCATGTTGTTCTGACACTTCGCACGCCATCCTTTATCATTAACATCACTATGTTAATCAAATGTAATAACATATGATAACCCATACTCGATTATTCTAGTCCTGGTTGAATAATCTGAATGGCTATGAATCGATTCTTAATTTTATCATATCGAAGAAAAAGGGCAAATATCCTAAACCCTTTTAGAACATTTTCCTTCTCGGATAAGCATTAGTGACATATTCATATCGAAGCGGAGAATATGAATATCCTACAAGTAACATAGTGTATAAAACACATAAACATATTCTTATTAAACCCTAATAAGGTCATCTCAAACTATAGCATTAGGGCATATCCCCAACAACATGAACTAAAGAGTATCATAATAGCATGTCATGTTGTTTAAGTAGTTTAGTGCACGTTCATTGATTTTAGAGAACAAGAATGGTGATGTGCATGAGGGTGGCCTCTTTTGTCACTCCTCGTTTTCGTGCTAATCTCTATTTACATGTTCAACGTGATTACATGATACGTGCTAAATGTCACTCTCGCGGAACTAACAAGTTTAACTAAGCGCTTTCACGGTTGCAACCATCATGTCAGCCTGGAAGTGGTGATCATCCATTGGGCGGCAACGGGCTTGCCAATAGGTGCTAACCCTCTGTGGACTATTCCCTCGTCGCATGGATGAAGCGTTCCCTCGTAGGATTATGGGTACACCAAGGTTGTCGGCACTAAAGTGAAAAGAAGAGAAGAGAAGAGAAGAGTAGTGGAAGAGAAGTAGCCCGCATGGACAGAGCGTTCCATGGGGCTAGTAAACTCGAATGGACAAAGCGTTCCATGGAGTTCGCAGGCGATATCTTTTTTTATGTGTTTAATTCACATTTAAAGTTATAATGTCTTCCAAGTTGATCATGTAAATGTTATATTTCTCATGCATCTTTATGTGATTAGCTAATGTTTATATGAATGCCTTGTCTGCATTGTACGAAAACGTTTGTGAAATCTTTTCCAGTTTATCCCTCCCTCACTGAGCATAAGTGTATGCTCACCCTTTTCAACAACAACTTTTCAAGTATTCAGAGTTAGAAGGAAAAGTTTGGGTATTCAATGTTAGCTCGTTGCCTGGGGTAAAGTGTGATAGTGTTTTTAACTTGTAATTATTAAAGTTTATTAGATCTTGTATGTATTTGTTGGATGTAAAAATTGTAATTAAAGACTAAACTAAAGTTATTAGAATGGTATGATAAGCTAATAAATGTATTAGATTAGTACTTTTTATGTCCTGGTGCATGTATGTTCCTTGTCTACATATAAAGAACTTATTATGGATGTGGTTTATTAGAATTGTTGTTGTTGTGGAGAATTTCTTCTGTGTGCAAGTTTTGGTTTGGCCTAAGTACATGGAAAACTCTGTCTATTTTTCCTTGTTTTTGGTGCTCAGGGTTAGGGTCGGGTTGTTATTAGTGGAATGAATAAGGGTCCTAGTCCCGTGAGAGATTAGGGCATTACAGGTGGTATCAGAGCTTAGATAGCTCTTAGTCGAGATAGGGTCCTCGGTCTGTCAGGTAGCAATCTTCTTTGTGCGTGCATGTGAAGTGTGTTCTTGAATGAATAGGTGTACCTGCATGTGAGACTTGTCACGCCCCAACTCGACCCCTCCTATAATTAGTCAGGACGCAACGGAATTTCGGTAATATAACGACAGTAAATAGGATACCGAGGTCCTAAACCAACCTCAATAGAACAACATACATCAACTGATACGAACCTGGTCAACATGTGCCCAGACCCAACACCAAGATTGGTAAAACAAACCCAAGACCTTTCAGGAATGGATGGAACCGCGACCCTTTGCCTAGCAAGACAAGAACCTTGGTATGGTGAAGACGCCACAAACGGGGATGGAAATCCGCTTGATAAGTCAAGGTTGAACGCCACAAGGAATCCCTTGATAAGTTCGAAAGAGTCTCTTGGAGAACTCAAGGAGAATAATCTCACAATTTAATTTCAGAATTGTCTAACTTTATTATCACAAAAAGTGCTTTATATAGGCAATAACAAATAAGTATCCTGCTTGGAAAAGGACTCCTAAACCCTAGCCAAAGTAGGAAAAACGTGAATAGTAACTAGGTCAAAGGAAACAAACTTGGAGACCAAGAAAAGACTCCTATTTACTATTCACGTGAATAGTAACGTGAATAGTAACTAAAAAGGAAACAAACTTGCAGTCTAAGAAAAGCTCCTTTCTAGTGTGAATACCTAATCTTGCAGCCCAAGAAAGTCTCTTTCTTAGTGTGAACACCTTAATTCGTCCATAGGGAATTAAACTAAAACTGAAAACTAAAACTAGGATAGAATTACAAAGCAATCAAATCTTGACTAAATCTTCAAATCTTCTTGAAACTTCTTGAAGTTCTTGAATCTTGAAAATAGAATCTTGACTTGAATCTTTGTTGGAAAATTCGCCCAACTGGTTCAATGAATGTGGACGCTCAATTGGTTCATTGAATGTGGACGTTCAAGGCTGGTTCTCATCATTCCCCCCCTCTTAAGAAGGATTTGTCCTCAAATTCACCAGGCTCAAAGATCAGCCTTGGTGGTAGACCATGTGGTATGTCCTCAGGAAGCACTTCCTCAAAATCCTGTAAGAGAGAAACAACAATACTAGGCAATGCAAAGTCAAGCTGGTTAGTGTTTAAAAGAGCCTCTTTGTACATGAGTGCAATTATCGGTCGTCTTGAGATCAAAGCTCTCTTAACCTCACTTGCTTTTTCATAGAAATTTCTTTGTTTCCCCTCTGTTTCTACTTCCTTGGAAGAGCTCTTTTCTCTTTTTACTACCTCTCTAGCTTCAGCCTTGCTCGCTTTCTTTTCACTCTCATTCTTTTGATCACTCAAATTCTTTTGTTCACTCAAATTATTTTGATCACTCAAGTTATTTTGATCACTGAATTTTTGTAACCTCACTTGATCCTCATAAACTTGTTTTGGTGTCATTGGAACTAGAGTGATTGTTCACTGATTAAACATGAATGAGTACTTGTTGGTGAAGCCATCATGTTGTACACGTCGATCAAATTGCCATGGTCTTCCTAAGAGAAGATGTCCAGCATGCATAGGTACCACATCACATAACACTTCATCCTCATATTTCCAAATGCGAAACGGTACCACAACCTGTTTTGTAACCCTTACCTCACCACAATCGTTCAACCATTGCAGCTTGTACGGACGTGGATGCTTAATTGTTGTGAGCCCTAGCTTGTCAACCATTGAAGCACTAGCAACGTTAGTACAACTACCGCCATCAATAATAACACTACATACCTTATCTTTCACGTGGCAGCGAGTATGAAAGATGTTCTCACGTTGCACTACTTCTTCCTCCTCTTTAGCTTGCAAGCTCAAAGCTCGTCATGCCACTAATCCAAGCATATCTCCATAATCTGCCCCAAATTCCTCTTCTTCACCTACTTCGGTGTCCTCTAGTATGGGCATGTCATCAGAATGTGATTCATCCTCGGATTCAATCTCTCCATCATCCAGGATTACCATTGTTCGCTTGTTTGGACATTGGCTTGATATATGTCCCCATCCCTGACATGTAAAACATCTAATATCACGAGATCGAGTTGTAGAAGCCGATTTACCTTGGGAGGTCGTGGTATTAGTGGATGGTTTTGGCTCGGGCATGGCCTTGGAAGTGGACAAATTTTCTTCTTCCTTTGGGTTGCTCATCCTCCAAGGTGAGACTGGTCTTGGTCGTGTACCACCCCTCTTTAGTTGTTTCTCCACTTTAATTGCCATATGTACCAGATCTTCTAATTCAACATAATGATACAACTCAATCGTGTTAGCAATCTCACAATTCAACCCATTCAAAAATCTAGCCATTGTTGCCTCCCGATCTTCCTCTACATTGGCTCTTATCATAGCCATCTCCATCTCTTTGTAATATTCTTCCACGCTTTTATTACCTTGATGAAGACTTTGCAGCTTGAGGTATAAATCTCGATAGTAATGACTTGGGACAAACCGCCGCCTCATCACTCTCTTCATCTCATCCCAAGTTGTAATAGGACGATCTCCATTCTGCCTCCTATTAATGCACAATTGATCCCACCAAACAATAGCATAGTCAGTAAATTCAATTGCAGCAAGTTTTACCTTTTTCAAATCGGAATAGTTGTGGCAATCGAAAACCAACTCCATCTTCTTCTCCCACTCAAGATAAGCTTCAGGATCACTCCTTCCTCGAAAAGAAGGAATCTTCATCTTGATGTTTCCCAAATTGTTATCAACACGATCCCTAACTTCTCTAACTTGACCATGTCTTTCATTGCTGCCCATAGAAACTCTATCAAACTCTTCATCAACATCTTCAACTTCCCTTCTTGGCACCATGTTTCTCCTTGGTGCGTTTTGAGCTACTTGTGGCTGCCTTCGTTGTGCTCTATCTTCTACTCTATCCAACCTCACATGTATTTGTTCTAATTCAGCCCTTATCATCTCTCTCATCTCCCCCATCAATGCTTGCATCTACAAATTAGGGACTACGGGTTGTTGACCTTCTACATTGATGTCATCCTCTTGATTATGAGCCATGATTGAATTTCACTCCCTCACGTGTTTCACTTAACTCACTTGGCTTTTACCCTATATTAATCTCACTCACTTTGCCTTTTTCCTCTTGTATTCTCTCTTTAGTTCATTTGAAACTAATCAACTAGTTCAAGAAGAACCAAGCAGTGAAAACAATTCTATCATGGAATCCAATTTTTTTTCTATATATTTTTTTTTTGACAAACAAAGGTTCTGAAAAACAGGACTCTAAGACGTGGGAACAAGTTTAGAGAAAGAAACTTGAATAAAACTTGAAGAAGGAAACCTAGAAAAATAAGGAAAGTTGCAAAAACCCTATTCTAAAACACAAAAATGCCCAAAACTCATAGAAAACGTTGGAATTTAGCCCTAAGAGGGTGGTGCCCACAGCTATGTTGTGGGTTATGCTCAGACCGTCCTTTCCCTTCAAAAAACCTTGCCCACGAGGGCTAATTCAACAAAAACAAGTTTTTTATTGTTCACTGTTTGGCCTTTTTTTTTTTTTTTTTTTTTTTCAGCTCCGAATTTTTTTTTTCTTTTCTTGAAGTTTCTTTTCTTTCTTGATGTTCTTTTCTTGATTTTCAGAAACAAAGACAATGAGCAAGTAACCAAGACTTCGAATTTAGAAACACAAGAAACCTTAATTCAAGATTCTAGGGTTTGGCCAATTGAAAGCTTAACAAGAAACAAAATTGAAAACAAGAAAACAAAATTGAAAACAAGAAAACAAAATTGAAGACAAGACTCAAGAAACGGAGAACAAGACTCAAGACACGAAATTAAAAGAACAAGAACGGAATCAAGACACAACCAAGAAAACGAATTGGAAGCATGACACAATCAAGAACGAAGAAAGGAATTAAAACCTAGACCTAGACTCAAGGAATTAACCAAGAAAAACAAGAAAAGGATAGGCAAACCTGATAAACCTAAGCTCTGATACCAACTGATACGAACCTGGTCAACATGTGCCCAGACCCAACACCAAGATTGGTAAAACAAACCCAAGACCTTTCAGGAATGGATGGAACCGCGACCCTTTGCCTAACAAGACAAGAACCTTGGTATGGTGAAGACGCCACAAACGGGGATGGAAATCCGCTTGATAAGTCAAGGTTGAACGCCACAAGGAATCCCTTGATAAGTTCGAAAGAGTCTCTTGGAGAACTCAAGGAGAATAATCTCACAATTTAATTTCAGAATTGTCTAACTTTATTATCACAAAAAGTGCCTTATATAGGCAATAACAAATAAGTATCTTGCTTGGAAAAGGACTCCTAAACCCTAGCCAAAGTAGGAAAAACATGAATAGTAACTAGGTCAAAAGAAACAAACTTGGAGACCAAGAAAAGACTCCTATTTACTATTCACGTGAATAGTAACGTGAATAGTAACTAAAAAGGAAACAAACTTGCAGTCTAAGAAAAGCTCCTTTCTAGTGTGAACACCTAATCTTGCAGCCCAAGAAAGTCTCTTTCCTAGTGTGAACACCTTAATTCGTCCATAGAGAATTAAACTAAAACTGAAAACTAAAACTAGGATAGAATTACAAAGCAATCAAATCTTGACTAAATCTTCAAATCTTCTTGAAACTTCTTGAAAAATCTTGAAGTTCTTGAATCTTGACTTGAATCTTTGTTGGAAAATTCGCCCAACTGGTTCAATGAATGTGGACGCTCAATTGGTTCATTGAATGTGGACGTTCAAGGCTGGTTCTCATCATCAACTCCACAACCATACAACAAATAACTCCTCAATAAATACAACATACATCATAACTATATTATACAATAATCATTCCTCGTTATACGCCTCCGTTCCAACATAATGCATAAACCTTAATATACAATACAAAAACATATTGAGCCAAGCTAGCAACCTAATCATAAACAAAAGAAAGGCTACTAAGACAACATCAACTAATTCATTAACTTATCAACATCTTATACATTATAAACTACAAAGCAGATAAAAGTCTACTAAGTTAATTTACAAGATAATAAAACATGTACAACATCACGGATAAAACTCTGGAACATAGGACTCATCCACGTAAAGCACGTTTTCCACATTCTCCTCTTTAGGAGGCACGTACCCGTAATCCTGCGAAAGTACACTTGTATGCATGCAATAATAGAGAGTGAGCTTATATAAAATAAGCCCAGCGAGGATCCGATAGATCTCGAGCAAGGTCTACTAAACTCCTTGGATTAATCCTTTGAGTCAGTAAACAAACAATAACAACAATAATAATATCATCAAATAACTATATGACCATTCAATAAAGGATACTCTAGTTGGTGTAGCTCCAAACACCATCACGATCATAACAGCCTTCTTGTGACTCCCATAAATTCACGCACCTGGGTACCCCCAATAACCTTGCCCTCCATGACACCTCTGTCATGCGAGCTGGAGGCAATCTCTGATAGTCATGTCGTTATCAACCCAACAGCCCAATGCTGCCCGAGAGGTGGCACACACATACCAGAGACCTAGCAATAATAATAAACATCAATCATTCACAAGAGGACAGTCTAGCAGAACTGTTTATCTCCCGGCATCAATCATCAATCAATAGTCATCAATAATCATCAATAATCATATTATCATCATAATAACATCAATAACCAATTTAACAACATATAACTAAGTTAGATGACAAAGTAGGCCATCTAACCGAACATGCATTAAACACACAATCAAACCCTAATTTACCCATCAACAACTCACAATTCAATCACTCAACCTACACCCAATCAACTAAGGCTCAATCTAACATTTTAAAGAAAGACAACCTAAACTTCAAATAATCATATCTTACATTCTACTAATCCAAACAACTCCAAATCAGTTTCTATCACTCACCCATTCAACTAACTACATTAACCCCCTCGGAAACCAACCGAAACACATCCAAATCATGCTCAACAACCCTAAAACTCTAGTGTGTCATGGCTGAAATTTTTGGATTTTTACCCAAACATCATAATCGAAAATTCGGCATTACAACGGTGCTACCACATAATTAACAAACATTTAGAAATCGACGGCAATCGATTCCGATCAACACAACTCAATTTAATCAATATTGAACAAATTAATCAAATTTAAATACCCGAAAAATAAAAATTATGCTACAACCGATAAAAACTCGTAGTATTATAGCTAAATGATCCCTAGTATGCAAGGAGCAATAATCTAACATCAGATTAGAATTCTAACGGTTCAATTTTCATTTATACGCAAAAATGCAAAAGACAACTTTTGAGATCTAGAATTTTTTTCTCACTTTTGATTCGATATAAGCCTAGGAATACGTGCAATGCGTGCCCAACAAGCGGAATCCAAGTCGGCACGAAGTTCTACGGACAAAAACTAGGTTTTTCTTTGAATTTTTGCTTGGAAAACCTTGAAAACTCTTTCTCTTTTTCTCTCCTCTTCCTCACGGCAAGGTGTGTGATTTTGAAGGTGTTTTTGTGCTTTGTGAGTGTGTGTTGGTGATATAAGCTTGTTGGTCAACCATTTAAATGAAAGTCAAAGTTGAAACTTAGCATTTTTTTGTGTTTTTTTGAAGCATTTTCTTGATCATCAAAGTTCAAAACAATTATTCAACACCCAAGCTAGCTCAAGTAAATTATTTTTAGGTGACAAGAAGTTTTACAATCAAACAATTTCACCTGAGTCGGCTTAAAATTTGATTTTTACAAAAGTCGGTGTAAAAACCCTAATAAATTCTTAAGCCAATTTTAAAACCGTTTTCATCAAACACAGGTCTATTAAAGTCCGTGGACTAGGTCTAGAAGGGTTAAAAAGACCAGTTTCAAAATTTTAGCGGACGTGTTTTGAAAACACTATTCACTGAAAATCGACGATAAAATTTTTGACTCCGTTTTTTATGAAAATTTCATGGATGCACATTTAGCACGTATTAGGAGTATTGATATCAAAATTATAACATTCTAGGCCCTATAGCACATAAACAGGTCAGATGTACGCAAAACGAGACAAAGCACGTAAATCAAGTTAAAGCAGATAAGTGGGGTTTCACATTCTCCCCCCCTTAAAGAAATTTCACCCTCGAAATTCTTACTTGATGAACTGAACAAATCTGGGTACTACTGCTGCATCTAATCCCGTCTCTCCCAAGTAGCTTCCTCGATACTGTGATGCTTCCACAACACCTTAACCATCGTAATCTTCTTCGACCTCAACTCTCATTCCATCTGATCAAGAATACGAATTGGATGCTCGTCATAAGTCAGATTCTCACGAAGCTGTGACGGCTCTGGCTCAAGAATATGAGAAGGATCTGGATTATATTTCTGTAAATTAGACACGTGAAATACATCGTGGACATTAGAGAAGTTCTCCGGTAAAGCCAACCGATATGCCAACTTACCAACCCTGCCGGTAATCTCAAACGGCCCAACAAATCTCGGACTTAGCTTTCCACCTTTACCATAACGAACAAACCCTTTACGAGGGGACAATCTCAAGAAAACCCGATCTCCGACTGCAAACTCCAAATCCCGACGACGCTTATCAGCATAACTCTTGAATCTACTCTGTGCCGTAAGCATTCTCTGCCTGATCAACTGAACATTCTCGATCTTCTCAAGAAGCTCTAGCATGATAGTCGGATCAATAGTCTTCATCTCTCCTAGCTCATCCCAATATAAAGGTGAACGGCACTTACGACCGTAAAGAGCTGCGAAAGGTGCCATCCCAATAGTAGCTTGATAACTATTGTTATAGGCAAACTCGGCAAGTGGTAGATGTTTCTCCCCGTTCTTCCCGAAGTCCAGAACACAAGCCCTAAGCATATCTTCCAGAATCTGAATAGTCCGCTCAGACTGACCATCGGTTTGTGGATGATACGCTGTACAGAAGTTCAACTGAGTACCCAAGGTCTCCTGAAGTTTCTCCCACAAATGAGAAGTAAATCGAGGATCTCGATCTGAGACAATACTAGATGGAATACCGTGAAGTCTAACAATCTGATCCAAATAAAGACCCGTCAACTTTGTAACTTCATCTCCCATCCTCATCGAAATAAAATGAGTTGTCTTCGTCAAACGATCTCGGTGTTCTAGGCAAACCAGTGACGAAATCCATCGTAATATGCTCCCATTTCCACTGTGGTATAGCCAACGGCTGAAGCAAACCTGCAGGTCGCTTTCACCCTCTGACAAGTCAAACATCTAGATACAAACTGAGCAACCTCCTTATTCATGTTATTCCACCAATAATGTTGCTTCAAATCCCGATACATCTTGGTTCCACCGGGATGAATAGTGTACTTAGAATTATGAGCTTCTTCCAGAATACCTCGCCTCAAGCCCGGTTCATCGGGGACACAAACCCTGTTCCGAAATCGAAGAATACCGTCCTCATGCAGTTTAAAGTCAGACTGATCCTCCGTGATCTGATCCTTGATCTTCTGAAGTTTAACATCAAGTTGCTGAGCTTCTCTGATCTGAGACAACAATAAAGGTTGAATACGGAGATGTGAACACATCACCCCAACCTGAGTCAACTCCGGTCTCCAATAAGTTAATTCCTCAAGAACCTCCCACTTCTTGACAGCTAAACAAGAAATACTCGCCTTCCGACTAAGAGCATCTGCTACAACATTTGCCTTGTCAGGCAGACAATTGATAGAACAATTATAATCTCCAAGAAGCTCCATCCACCTCCGCTGGCGCATATTCAACTCCTTCTGTGAGAACAAGTACTTCAGACTCTTATGATTAGTGAAAATCCCGAACTTACTGCCCCACAGATAATGACGCCACTTCTTCAGTGCGAAGACAACTGCTGCCAACTCAAGATCATGAGTCGGATAATTCACCTCATAAGGCTTCAACTTCCTGGAAGCATAGGCAATAACTCGGCCATCCTGCATAAGAACACATCCCAAGCCCTCCTTGGATGCATCGCTGTAAATAACCATATTATCGGTCCCCTCTAGTAAAGCAAGTACTGGAGCAGTGATGCGAACCAACCATCCACATTCATTGCACTTTTGGATGAATTTTCCAGCAAAGATTCAAGTCAAGATTCTATTTTCAAGATTCAAGAACTTCAAGATTCTTCAAGAAGTTTCAAGAAGATTTGAAGATTTAGTCAAGATTTGATTTCTTTGTAATTTTATCCTAGTTTTAGTTTTCAGTTTTAGTTTAATTTCCTATGGACGAATTTAGGTGTTCACACTAGGAGAGAGACTTCCTTGGGCTACAAGATTAGGTGTTCACACTAGAAAGGAGCTTTTCTTGGGTTGCAAGTTTGCTTCCTTTTTAGTTACTATTCATGTCACTATTCACGTGAATAGTTAATAGGAGTCTTTTCTTGGTCTCCAAGTTTGTTTCCTTTGACCTAGTTACTATTCACGTTTTTCCTACTTGGGCTAGGGTTTAGGAGTCCTTTTCCAAGCAGGATACTTATTTGTTATTGCCTATATAAGGCACTTTTTGTGATAATAAAGTTAGACAATTCTGAAATTAAATTGTGAGATTATTCTCCTTGAGTTCTCCAAGAGACTCTTTCGAACTTATCAAGGGATTCCTTGTGGCGTTCAACCTTGACTTATCAAGCGGATTTCCATCCCCGTTTGTGGCGTCTTCACCATACCAAGGTTCTTGCTTTGCTAAGCAACGGGTCGCGGTTTCCATCATATTCACTATACCAAGGTTCTTGTCTTGCTAGGCAAAGGGTCGCGGTTCCATCCATTCTTGAAAGATCTTGGGTTTGTTTTACCAATCTTGGTGTTGGGTCTCGGCACATGTTGACCAGGTTCGTATCAAGCAGTAGTCAACCTTTTTTTCAACTCCTGAAACCCACTCTCACACTTCTCATCCCAATTAAAGATAGTCCGTTTCTGAGTCAACTTAGAAAGTAGCCCAACAATCTTCGAGAAGTCCTTGACAAACCTACGGTAATAACCCGCCAAGCCAAGAAAGCTACGAACCTCAGAAACATTCTCTGGCCGTTTCCAAGACATCACCGATTCAATCTTAGTGGGATCTACAGAAATACCGCTCTGTGTGATAACATGGCGAAGAAAAGATATGCGTTGCAGCCAATATTCACATTTACTGAACTTGGCAAACAACTGATGCTCCTGCAGCTTCTCTAATACAAGTCGTAGATGTTGCTCGTGCTCCGATTCAGATTTAGAATAGACCAACATATCATCAATAAAGATTACCACGACCTGGACTAAATACGGCTGAAAAACCCGATGCATAAGGTCCATGAATGCTGCCGGTGCATTAGTTAATCCAAAGGGCATAACAACAAACTCATAATGCCCGTACCGAGTCTTAAAGGCAGACTTCGGAACATCCTCCGTACGAATCCGAAGCTGATAATACCCTTGCCTCAAATCAAATTTAGAATAGACTTTGGCTCCCTGAAATTGATCGAACAACTCATCAATTAGTGGCAAAGGATACTTGTTCTTGAAGGTTACCTGATTCAAACCACGGTAATCAATACACAACCTCAAGGTACTATCCTTCTTCTTCACAAATAAAACAGGAGCTCCCCAAGGTGAAGAACTCTGCTGAATGAATCCCTTCTCCAATAACTCCTGTAACTGAGTCTTCAACTCCTTCAACTCAGCTGGTGCCATCCGGTATGCTGATTTAGAAATAGGTTGAGTACCGGGAATAAGATTGATCACAAACTCCACATCTATCTCTGGCGGTAACCCTGGCAACTCCTCGGGAAATACATTGGGATATTCCCGAATAATAGGGACTTCCTCTAGCTGTAGCTTATCAGATGGCTTGTTGATCAAATAAGCTAGATAACCCGAACACCCCTTACTCACCAACTTAACGGCTTTAGTTGCTGAGATAACAAAACTCGTCTTTGCACCCCGGTTCCCTACTACCTCAACTACTGGCTGATCTGGAAAACGAAACTGTACTACCTTGGTTCTACAGTTCAACTAGGCATCATACTTAGAAAGCCAATCCATACCCAAGATAACATCATACCCCCGGATAGGAAATAAGATAAGGTCCGAAGGCAAATTATGCCCCTTAACATGTATTATACAATCTTTACAAACTAGGCCAGTCACATACTTATCAGTCAAAGAGGTACTAATCTCAACCACATAAGGCAATCTTTCAGGTTGCAAATTAACACGTTGCACACAAGCAGTAGTAATGAAAGAATGTGTAGCACCAGAATCAATCAACACTTTATCAAGTTGATCAAGTATAAGGAAGTTACCTTCCACAACTGCAGTCTCCTCAGGCATCTCCTCTAAGTCAACTGCGTAGGCCCGAGCCTGAACCCGCTGCTGCTGTTGAGGTGCACTGGTCGCAGGTCAGCCCTGATAACCTTGAGTTGCTGTTCGACCCTCAGTCCTCGCATACCTAGGACAATCCCTCGCCCTGTGCTGATTGCTGCCGCAACCCAAACACGTCCCTGCTTTCACTCTGTAATCGGCCTCCACATGCCCCGTGCGGTTGCAGTGTGTACACTGCGATGATGATGCACTAACACTGCCCCTAGAAGAACCAGGAGCTGAAGAAACAGCTGATCTAGCCTGCTGCTGCTGAGGCTTTACCAAACTAGGCCTGTACTGACCCTGAGACTGGGCTGGCCTAAACTGGGACTGAACCTAATATGACCCCTGCTGAAACTGAGGCCGATAATAACTCTGCTGCCCCTGTGGCCTAAAAGAACCCTGCTGATACTGCGACTGATACTGCCTCTTACTAGGTTGACTAGACACAAGCTGGTCCCCTTTTCTCTTCTCTAGTCTAGAAGTTGCCTCAAAAGCCTCAGTGAAAATATCATACCGATTCAGAGCCATCACATCCTGAATCTCGGGCCTTAACCCCAACATGAACCTACGAGTCCTCCACTCCTCGTCCGCCACATACTCCGGTGCATACCGGGATAATCGAGTAAATATGGCCTCATATTGAGCCACTGTAGCATCTCCCTGTACCAAGGCTAGAAACTCTGCCTCTCTCCGTTCCCTCGCAATCCTCGGGACATACTTTGCTCGGAAAACCATCAGAAAGGTACCCCAAACATAAGGAATACCCTGTGTCGCCTAGCTAGTCCTTATCGTGCGCCACCACTCCTCTGCCTCATCATCTAACAAGTACACGGCAAAAGAGACTTTCTGCTCATCAGTATAGTCAAGTGGATCATAAATCTTCTCCAACTTGCTAATCCATGCCTCCGCCTTCCTATCATCCAGCTCCCCCTGAAATCTCGGTGGATGATATCCTAAGAACTCCTTCAGGGTACCACGCTCGTGGTTACCACCCTGAATATTCAGTAGCTGAGCCTGCATAGCCTAATTCTGGACAACCTGCCCTGCTAATAACTGTGCCTGACTAGCCACTAACTCTGCAATTCTCTCCATAGCTGCCCCTAATCGGTCATCATCCCTATCACGGCCCGGTGCTGCGTTACCCAGAGTCTTATCAGTCATCTCAGGCCTACCTCTGGTTCTCGGTCGACCGGCCATTCTACTAATCAAAGAGTTAGCACAGTTATAGCACGTAAATAGATTATAAACAATTATTAACACCTAAATAACAAACTCATATAAAACACAAACAAATTGATCACATAATCACATAAGCACTAAATCACATAATCACTTAATCATTTAACCATTTAATACATAGTTCACTTTTCTTTCTTTTCATACATACTTTCATGCTAAGACCATTACCCACATTCCGAGAATACCCCGGCTAACAACTAACATGTGCTCTGATACCACTTAAATGTCACGCCCCAACTCGACCCCTCCTATAATCAGTCAGGACGCAATGGAATTTCGGCAATATAACGATAGTAAATAGGATACAGAGGACATAAACCAACATCAATAGAACAACATACATCAACTCCACAACCATACAACAAATAACTCCTCAATAAATACAACATACATCATAACTATATTATACAATAATCATTCCTCGTTATACGCCTCCGTTCCAACATAATGCATAAACCTTAATATACAATACAAAAACATATTGAGCCAAGCTAACAACCTAATCATAAACAAAAGAAAGGCTACTAAGACAACATCAACTAATTCATTAACTTATCAACATCTTATACATTATAAACTACAAAGCAGATAAAAGTCTACTAAGTTAATTTACAGGATAATAAAACATGTACGACATCACGGATAAGACTCTGGAACATAGGACTCATCCACGTAAGGCACGTTTTCCACATTCTCCTCTTCGGGAGGCACGTACCCGTAATCCTGCGAAAGTACACCTGTATGCATGCAATAATAGAGAGTGAGCTTATATAAAATAAGCCCAGCGAGGATCCGATAGATCTCGAGCAAGGTCTACTAAACTCCTTGGATTAATCCTTTGAGTCAGTAAACACACAATAACAACAATAATAATATCATCACATAACTATATGACCATTCAATAAAGGATACTCTAGTTGGTGTAGCTCCAAACACCATCACGATCATAACAGCCTTCTTGTGACTCCCATAAACTCACGCACCCGGGTATCCCCAGTAACCTCGCCCTCCATGACACCTCCGTCATGCGAGCTGGAGGCAATCTCTGTTAGTCATGCCGTTATCAACCCGATAGCCCAATGCTGCCCGAGAGGTGGCACACACATACCAGAGACCCAACAATAATAATAAACATCAATCATTCACAGGAGTATAGTCTAGCAAAACTGTTTATCTCCCAGCATCAATCATCAATCAATAGTCATCAATAATCATCAATAATCATATTATCATCATAATAACATCAATAACCAATTTAACAACATATAACTAAGTTAGATGACAAAGTAGGCCATCTAACCGAACATGCATTAAACACACAATCAAACCCTAATTTACCCATCAACAACTCACAATTCAATCACTCAACCTACACCCAATCAACTAAGGCTCAATCTAACATTTTAAAGAAAGACAACCTAAACTTCAAATAATCATATCTTACATTCTACTAATCCAAAGAACTCCAAATCAGTTTCTATCACTCACCCATTCAACTAACTACATTAACCCCCTCGAAAACCAACCAAAACACATCCAAATCATGCTCAACAACCCTAAAACTCTAGTGTATCATGGCTGAAATTTTTTGATTTTCACCGAAACATCATAATCGAAAATTCGGCATTACAACGGTGCTACCACGTAATTAACAAACATTTAGAAATCGACGGCAATCGATTCCGATCAACACAACTCAATTTAATCAACATTGAACAAATTAATCAAATTTAAATACCCGAAAAATAAAAATTATGCTACAACCGATAAAAACTCGTAGTATTATAGCTAAATGATCCCTAGCATGCAATGAGCAATAATCTAACATCATATTAGAATTCTAACGGTTCAATTTTCATTTATACGCAAAAATGCAAAAGACAACTTTTGAGATCTAGAATTTTTCTCTCATCTTTGATTGCGATATAGGCCTAGGAATGCGTGCAAAGCGTGCCCAACAAGCGGAATCCAAGTCGGCACGAAGTTCTATGGATAAAAACTAAGTTTTTCTTTGAATGTTTGCTTGGAAAACCTTGAAAACTCTTTCTCTTTTTCTCTCCTCTTCCTCACGGCAAGGTGTGTGATTTTGAAGGTGTTTTTGTGCTTTGTGAGTGTATGTTGGTGATATAAGCTTGTTGGTCAACCATTTAAATGAAAGTCAAAGTTGAAACTTAGCATTTTTTTGTGTTTTCTTGACTTTAAATGCATTTTCTTGATCACCAAAGTTCAAAACAATTATTCAACACCCAAGCTAGCTCAAGTAAATTATTTTTAGGTGACAAAAAGTTTTACAATCAAACAATTTCACCCGAGTCGGCTTAAAACTCGATTTTCGCTAAAGTCAGTGTAAAAACCCTAATAAATTCTTAAGCCGATTTTAAAATCGTTTTCATCAAACACAGGTCTATTAAAGTCTGTGGACTAGGTCTAGAAGGGTTAAAAAGACCAGTTTCAAAATTTTAACGGACATGTTTCGAAAACACTATTCACTAAAAATCGACGATAAAATTTCTGACTCTGTTTTTGATGAAAATTTCATGGATGCACATTTAGCACGTATTAGGAGTATTGATATCAAAATTATAACATTCTAGGCCCTATAGCACATAAACAGGTCATATGCACGCAAAACGAGACAAAGCACATAAATCAAGTTAAAGCAGATAAGTGGGGTTTCACAAGACTTATGTGTCTTTGTATGAATGTGTGTACTTGTATGGCTTTGAATGAAATATGTGCACCTGTGTGTCCTAATTGCGTAATATGTAAAGGTTGTGTGGTAGGTGCATTTATGTGATTAATTTTACATCTAAGTGATTTCTTGAGTGTTTACTTACCTTAGTTATTTGAAATAATGTGTACTAAGTGTTTTTTTTATATGGAACCTACTACATACATGTATTACCTGTTAATATGGTAAGTAATCACTCTTCCCTATAAAGAGATGACTAGTAGACCAACAGAAAGAGGAGGTGGTTGATCAGTCAACTATCAGTGATCAGTGAAAGGGATTCAGTGCTAGGAGGTTATATTCAGTAATCAACCGTTAGTGTTCTTCTTCAACAATCCTCCTCGGTATTCTCTTTTGGAATTCTTATTGGGATTTGTATCTAATACTACCTTGGTATCTTATTCATGGTTCTTGTATGGATATCTTATATGGCTTTCTTATTTAGTAATCCTATGGGAATTCTTATATGGTAATTGACTTCAGCGAAGTTCTTATTCGGAATTCTGCATTGGTAATCTTAATAGTAGCCTTATTTGGCTCCTCACTCTGGATTTCTTATAGGGTATTCTGTGATACCCCGAACCCGGCATGCATTTAATAGCATTTGACTGCATTTAATTAAGTGTTTAATTAGTTAAATCATCCATTACACACTATTTTCATGTTTCTTTTAAAAGTATTCAACTAATACTTGGATTAGTTATTTTAAATAAGTATTAACTACGTTATTATATATAATACTCGGTTTCATTTTCTTGTATTTAACTAATTGATTATTTTACTTAACCTATTTATTTAAACTATTATTTTGATATTTCTTTTAAAAAAAATATTCAAATAATTTTTATATTGATTAATTAAAAGATCATTACCTATTTTTATTATTTATAGTAATTGGATTTATTTTCTTGTATTTAATTAAGTGTCATCTTAAATGTTAGTATTTAATTGCATTTGATTACGTGCTTATATTAACTTATTCATTCGTATCTTAGCATTAATTTCATAATTCTTTAAAATATTCTAGAAATAGTTAAATTATTTATTTTTAAATGAATATTGATTATTTTGATTATTTTAATAATCGATTTTATTTTCTTGTATTTAATTACTCAGTTTTCAATTAAATAAGAAAAGTAACTCCGAGACTGAGTGAATTTTAAACTAAATTACTTTTCAAAAATTATATTTTAAGAAATTGTTTATCATTCTAATAGTGATCGTTTATTGACCGTTTGATCGTAGTGCATCGAAAACGAGAGTTAGAGAAATATTTTTCGAATTTAGTGAATAGTGTTTTTAGCATAATTGAGTTAGTTTTAGTTTTTCTTCATGAAAATTGCATTGTTTTAACTTGAGCTAGACTAAATGCCATTAAAATGAGCTTGTTTGACCATTTTAAAATGAACTTTGACCTTGTTAAAAGACCAAAATGCCCTTGTCGCCTTTTAAATACAAAAACAAGCCAAAATTGTCATAAAACAAATCCCAAAATACCCCCCATATCCCCTTGGTTGGCCGAAACTTCAAGGAGCCAAAATGGAGATTTTGATTTCATTTTTCTTGCACAATCATGCGTGGATTTGCTCGGGGGTCATGGCTCAGGTTCTTGTGGGTCTTCCTTGTCAATCTCTGTGAGGGTATTCACGTTTTTGTACATTTTTATTTGAATTTGATTTTTGTTTCAAATTTTCAGATTTGATATTTTTTGCGTTATAATGCCTGTTATTGCTTGAAATAACTTCCTTAGGGTTCGTAGAGCATTGCTTGTTAGTTATTTAGCAATTTTTACAGCTAGAAACGCAAATTGAAATTGGGGAAAAATAATGAATAGTGTTTTTGAATAGTAAAACCCTAGATTTTTAGATTTTTGATCCGGATTGCAATTTCTTGATTTGGTTAGGGGCCATTAATGTTAGAAAGATAAAATGTGCAATAAAAACGGACTGGCCTTTGTTAAAATTGAAAACTAGACAAAGAAACGTAAAGGGGCCGTTTGACCAAGAGTTGACCATGCTCGAATTGAGTTAGGGGTTTTGCTATTGAGGGCATGGAAGCACTTTTGGCGCTGTTGTGGCGTTGATTGAGCAAATGGTTAGCATAGCCATAGTTCAAACGTAGTAGGTGGACTTTTGGGCTTCGAGTGAGAAAGTGAAGTTTCGTGAATAGAAACGTGCCTTGTAGTGCCTAGGTGAAGGTAGTAAAATTGGTTTCCCAATCTCGTAACTCGTTTGCTCGTAATTGCCTTTGGAAGTTAGAGATTAAATAGTGATATTTGTCGATTTCGTGTTTGAACTGCTATTACTTGTTTAGTTGATGTTATTGTTGATATTAATGATAATCATGCTTCAAAAGTTAATTGAATGCTAATATTGATTGTAAATGCTTGATATCTCATATATCGCCACTAATCTGTACTTTTGTGCTATCGCTAGTTATTGCTTGTATCTCGTATTGCATTGCATAGTGTCAGGCGCGTGAGTGATGGGCCTCTCTGGGCAGTCTCGGGCTGCCAGGGTTGGTTTGCTCTAGCTTCGTGTCCTATTCCCATTCTTGCTAGGGGTGCTGCCCTGGAAGATTTGGGTCGTAGATGTGTTGGGGTACATCCGGAGTACACCCAGTGGAAGTTATAAGGTGGTTGCACGCTTATTGTCATCGTTGTCAACATCAAGCTTGAGATTGATGTATTGCTCGTGAAATGGTACATTGCTCGTATGAGTGAACCATAGCCTTCAAAGTGTGGTATAGCTTTGAATGGTTGTGTTAATGCTTTTATTAATTGTTTATTGTATTGTTGTTTATATTGATTGCTTTACTTGTCAGTTATATTGCTTAATTGTCTTATTTGCATTGCATGATCTTCTTTCTCTCCACCTCGATATTTGTTTCGCCTTCACTGAGTATACGTGTTGTGTATACTCATTCCTCACCACCGCATTTCAGGAAATACCATGTTAGCTGGAAAGTTCGTGGTTATGTGATAGATCATGCTTGAAGAGTTGCCTTGCGTGCTATGTGGCTTGAGTTGTCAAAGATGTAAAGATTTTACTTTCATGAGATGTATATAATCAATGTGTAAAAAAAAGTCATTTAAATTTTATGTATAGGTTAGTAAGTTCTGGTTTCAATGCATGTTTGTATTGTCTAAAGGAAAGAGTTAGAATAGTCTGGGTACTTGGAAATGCATATATACTTGTTGTGTTTAATTGTTGAGAATCGATGCTCGGATGGCCTTGAGGAATTGTGAATGGTTGGACACGGTGCTGGTCCACTTATATGCTGTCGCAGGTTTGCTTTTTGCCTAGAAATAGGGGAGACTCCATCCGTCTTTCCCTAAAAATTATGCCCAGGTTTGGAATTGGGTTGCGATTAGATTGATTAATAGAACTTCCGGTCTCGAGAGGGATCGAGGTATTACAAGTGGTATCAGAGCTTGTTTAGCTCATAAGCCGGGACAGGGTCCATATATCAAGAATTTCTCTCTCTAGAATTTCTCTCTGCCTTCTCACTAGGTAACTCAGCCGTTGGACACCCTTTGACCACCCATCCTCCTCCACCTCCATTCAACATAACTTCAATTTACTCATTCTAAAACACTACAATGCCCCAACACCAGCAAATCTTCCCCCTCATGGGGGGGGGGAAGAAGGAACCTTCTACCTCCTCTAGGTCCAGCGCTAGGCTTAAAGCCAGAGCTCAGGCTGCTCTTGCATCGAAACCTGCTCAAGTTCTGGAAAATTCATGTTCAAGTTCTCAAGGGGAAGATGATGAATTTTCTATTACTGAATCGGGTGATTTTTCCTCTTCCTCGGTTTCTAACAAGGAACACCAACTTGTTATTGACTCTATTTCAGCAATGGGACTGATCCCTGATTCGTCATTACTGGGCAATCTTAGTGAAGGTGATGATCTCACTTCTTCCTCTAAAGCGCATGGTGAAAGATCTAATTCCAGTCTTGAATTAGAGCGTGCATTCAATGATATTCAATCCAAGATTTCTTTGCCCGACAATCAGAAAGAAGATCATCATTTGAATACTCAAGCAATAAATTCATTTGCCTTGATTTCTACAGAAGCTGTTTCCGTGCAAGGTACGACTCCTAAGCCACTTGGTACTAGCCCGAATTGCATTGCTCTTCCCAGCCAACAACGGTCAAACATTGGTTATAGCCCACGTGATTTGGACAACTTGGATGGCAAAAATAATTCAGTTGGATCCAATTTCAATGGTGGGCTCGTGGACACCTTTGGTGGAAGAAATAATTCTGCTGTTTCTAATTTCAATGGTGGGGCCATAGCTCTTGACTCAAACATTAACCAACTTGAGAAGTCTAACAATACAGCCATACCACGTGAGATGCGTGATACTTTTGGTGGTAGCAATAATATCGTGGGTCTCTCTGGTAATCCCACTCGTGTGCACGAGAATTCTGGTCAAGCTGAGGGAAAAAATCTTTTACTTTCAGCGGGTCCATCAACACATGGGGATGTCGTGCCTGCATTGAATAATTCTTTGAAGTCCAATTCACACGGAGTTCAAACTCTACAAGATGCTGTAGGTCCTACCACTAGTTTGCAGATCCAAAATGTTCCAATTCAAGTATCCAATTTTCAAATGCATAGGAATAAAAGTCTGGGTGGTCCCGATTTTGCACACACCAACTTTAGTGAGCATGCTAATGCTGACCTTGCCATTTCGGATGGGCAAGCTTTGGATTCTTTCTCTTCAGCCGATGCTAGACAAATTAGGGAACACGATGCCCCACCATCTGAATTGGCTCATGGTAATTCAAATGTTTGGCTTTCCAGTCCATTTCTGCATCATACGAGTTTCTACTCAAATGCTCCTTTGGACGAATCTTTATCCCTCTCACCTGGAGATCATATTAATTCATTTTTTGAGGGAGTTAACACCCCTGTTTCGGTTAATGGCCATACTGATAAGTCTTTTTTGGAGAATTTCCCTGCTCTTCATCATGCATCTACGAGTATTTCCTCTCAGAAAGCAAAGACTGATTCTCCTCAACAACCTAGGACACGACAACGGAATGATTTTGTAAATGAGGGCAGCCAAATTCCTCCTTCACAAAAAAATTGGAAGGATTTCTTTGTTGGTAATCTTCAAAGCTCGCTCAAGCTTGACTTTTTCCCCTCTGACATCAGTGATGAAGATGGAGAACCAATTGCTAGCCCCCCCAAGGAGGTTTATGATGAAGGTAATATCCTATGGGATAATTGTCTTATTGGCCAATTTATTGGTAAACCACCACCATTTTTTCTCATTGAGACTATGGTTAACAATCAGTGGACAAAGTTTGGGCATGTGGATATTAAATCTACAGACAAAGGACTGTATGTGTTCAGTTTCGAGAATCCTTCCATTTGTGACGTTGTTCTGGAAGAATTATGGCATGTTAATCACAGGCCTCTTCTCTTACGCAAATGGGATCCGGATATCCAACTTGTTGACTTCAAAGCTGATAGGGTTCCAATGTGGATGAAACTCAAAAATGTCCCAATTTCGCTTTGGACAAGAGCCGGATTGAGCTATGTGGCCAGTACTATTGGCTATCCTTTACAAATGGATTATGTTACTGCCTCTAGGAATCATCTTCGGTATGCTCGGGTTTGCATTGAAGTTAATCTTGAGAAGCCTCTTAAGGATACCACCAAAGTGAAACTTCGTAATGGCCAGATTGCTTTAGTTGATATTGAGTATGCTTGGAAGCCCCAAAGATGTAGTCACTGTAACATTATTGGTCATAGTTCCAATAATTGTCCCACCTATGTTCCGATAACCAATGTTAGTGTTGATCTTCCTGTTGCTATTGCTGTGGAATCCAAAGACTCAGAGTGGCAAAATGGTAGTAAAAAGAAGCGGAACACAAAGCGTAACAAGAGTCGGGGTGCTCAAGTCAGCAACCAAAATTCTGGAACCGTGAGCAAAAATCAATATGAGATTTTGAGTTCAAATGAAAATGCGAATGCAGAAACTACTGCTAGCAAGCTGGAAACTGAAAACCGTCGTGGTCAAAAGGAAACTGCATTGAAAACAACTGCCTTTTCTAAAGGCTCAGGTCCATCAAAGGAAATTAATGATCGGGGTCAATGTAAAAGTACTTTGAAGTTTAACAGTAAGGAGAAAGGTGAATCCTCCAAGTATCACAGTAAGGAATGGAAACCTTCTCTCTCGAAGGCCTTTAATGATTACATGAAACATAATATCCCTCCGGACTTAGATGATGGTACTCTTGATTTTTAGAGCTTTGAGGGCTTTGGGCTTTTATGATCTTCGTGTCTTATGGGTTTTCCCTGTTTTCTTTGTAGGTTCATTGTTGGTTTCTCTGTAATTTCTTTGTTGTCTTTCTCGATCTTTGATTTGTTCATTGATCGGTTTTTGTACCATGTACCTCATTTTTTTTGGCAATGATATTCACTGATCTATCAAAAAAAAAAGCTGGGACAGGGTCCTCGGTCTGGTGGGTAGTGATCCTTGAATGTGTGCTTGTTAAGTGTGTCTTGAAAGTGTGTGCCTGTATGTGAGATTGTGTGTCTTGACCTGAATGTGTGAACCTATGTGAAATAGTTATGTGATATGTGCTAAAGGTGTGTTACGTGAAGTGAAGTGACTACTCGTGTATCGAATTGGCATTGTGAATTGAATCGACCTCGTGAATTGTTATTTGCTTGAAGTATTGCTTGTAATGTGTGTATTGGAATGTCTTGAATTGGTTGTGCCGTGATTTGAATTGATTATGTTGTGCTTGACTTGATTGTTGTGCTTGAGTGACTTTGTTGAATAAACTGTTTTACAAACATGCTTGCATAATAGATTAAGTCATATATGTATAAATGTGATATCTTGGCATTTATACATGTCTTGTTGAAATGGTAAGAAAGACTACTTCCTCCCCTGAAGAGAAGTGGTTAGTAGTAGGCCCTCCAAGTTATATGGATTGACGGGAATCAGCAGTATTTGACTAGCCTTTATTTGGGAGTTGGTGTTTGCTTTTGGAGCTCGGTTATTGGCGAATCTCTAAGGTCCTCCTCTGTGCTTAACAGTTGTGAAAGAGTAGCTTTCTTTTGGGGTTCTATTTGGTTGTTATTTGGAGTATTCTTTGGAAACTTCTGTTATCTGGAGCTTGGTTGTTATAGTAGTAGGCCTTCTATGGTATATGTGTTTCGGTCTTTATTAGTGTGATACTGGCATCCCTTATTGGAAATTCTTCAATGGCATTCTATAGAATTCTTAGTGGTCATTTATCTACTACTTACTACTTGGGCAATCCTTGCTACTTCCTTACTGGAGCATTGTTTCGGGTATTTTCTTTAGTGTTCCTCAGTAGGTTTGGTATTTGGAATTCCTATCAGACTTATTGTATAGTACTACTTACGGTACTCTTTGGAATTCTTAGTGGGCATTCTACTAGTATTTTCCTTGTTGGCACTATTGGAAGTTTTACACTTCGAATCTTGTTCAAACTTATTATCTCATATTGCTTACGGTATGCTGTGGAATACTTTGGGCTTTCTTGGTGGTAAGTTGTATAAAGTTTGCACTCGGCAAATGGTGATGAGGTTTTGGAGTTTGGTCTTATATGTGATGCATCTACTCTAGCTATCCTTTGACTTCCTTATTTGGTACTTATTGAACTTCTACTGGAGATTCGTATGTGGGGTATTTCTTCGGCATCCTTCTTGTCATTAATATGTGATGTTAATTTTATTTACAGTATCCCTGCTTCAGTCTTTAGTTGGCATTTTCTCGGCATTCTTGGTTGGGATTTCTATTGGGATTTTCCTACGAGTATCTTATTCAGTGTCTTGCTCAGCAACCAATGAAGAGTGGTCAGAGTTGGATCTCAGGTGATGCTAAGTCCTATTGGAAGAAGAATTGCAAGGACGCAATTGTTTTAAGGGGGGAAGGATGTGATACCCTGAACCCGGCATGCATTTAATAGCATTTGACTGCATTTAATTAAGTGTTTAATTAGTTAAATCATCCATTACACACTATTTTCATGTTTCTTTTAAAAGTATTCAACTAATACTTGGATTAGTTATTTTAAATAAGTATTAACTATGTTATTATATATAATACTCGGTTTCATTTCCTTGTATTTAACTAATTGATTATTTTACTTAACCTATTTATTTAAACTATTATTTTGATATTTCTTTTAAAAAAAATATTCAAATAATTTTTATATTGATTAATTAAAAGATTATTACCTATTTTTATTATTTATAGTAATTGAATTTATTTTCTTGTATTTAATTAAGTGTCATCTTAAATGTTAGTATTTAATTGCATTTGATTACGTGTTTATATTAACTTGTTCATTCGTATCTTAGCATTAATTTCATAATTCTTTAAAATATTCTAGAAATAGTTAAATTATTTATTTTTAAATGAATATTGATTATTTTGATTATTTTAATAATCGATTTTATTTTCTTGTATTTAATTACTCGGTTTTCAATTAAATGAGAAAAGTAACTCCGAGACTGAGTGAATTTTAAACTAAATTACTTTTCAAAAATTATATTTTAAGAAATTGTTTGTCATTCTAATAGTGATCGTTTATTGACCGTTTGATCGTAGTGCATCGAAAACGAGAGTTAGAGAAATATTTCCCGAATTTAGTGAACAGTATTTTTAGCATAATTGAGTTAGTTTTAGTTTTTCTTCATGAAAATTGCATTGTTTTAACTTGAGCTAGACTAAATGCCATTAAAATGAGCTTGTTTGACCATTTTAAAATGAACTTTGACCTTGTTAAAAGACCAAAATGCCCTTGTCACCTTTTAAATACAAAAACAAGCCAAAATTGTCATAAAACAAATCCCAAAATACCCCCCATATCCCCTTGGTTGGCCGAAACTTCAAGGAGCCAAAATGGAGATTTTGATTTCATTTTTCTTGCACAATCGTGCGTGGATTTGCTCGGGGGTCGTGGCTCAGGTTCTTGTGGGTCTTCCTTGTCAATCTCTGTGAGGGTATTCACGTTTTTGTACATTTTTATTTGAATTTGATTTTTGTTTCAAATTTTCAGATTTGATATTTATTGTGTTATAATGCCTGTTATTGCTTGAAATAACTTCCTTAGGGTTCGTAGAGCATTTCTTGTTAGTTATTTAGCAATTTTTACAACTAGAAACGCAAATTGAAATTGGGGAAAAATAATGAATAGTGTTTTTGAATAGTAAAACCCTAGATTTTCGGATTTTTGATCTGAATTGCGATTTCTTGATTTGGTTAGGGGCCATTAATGTTAGAAAGATAAAATGTGCAATAAAAACGGACTGGCCTTTGTTAAAATTGAAAATTAGACAAAGAAACGTAAAGGGGCTGTTTGACCAAGAGTTGACCATGCTCGAATTGAGTTGGGGGTTTTGCTATTGAGGGCATAGAATCACTTTTGGTACTGTTGTGGCGTTGATTGAGCAAATGGTTAGCATAGCCGTAGTTCAAACGTAGTAGGTGGACTTTTGGGCTTCGAGTGAGAAAGTGAAGTTTCGTGACATAGAAACGTGCCTTGTAGTGTCTAGGTGAAGGTAGTGAAATCGGTTTCCCAATCTCGTAACTCGTTTGCTCGTAATTGCCTTTCGATGTTAGAGATTAAATAGTGATATTTGTCGTTTTCATGTTTGAACTACTATTACTTGTTTAGTTGTTGTTATTGCTGATATTAATGATAATCATGCTTCAAAAGTTAATTGAATGCTAATATTGATTGTAAATGCTTGATATCTCGTATATCGCCACTAATCTGTACTTTTGTGCTATCGCTAGTTTATTGCTTGTATCTCGTATTGCATTGCATAGTGTCAGGCGCGTGAGTGTTGGGCCTCTCTGGGCAGTCTCGGGCTGCCAGGGTTGGTTTGCTCTAGCTCCGTGTCCTATTTCCGTTCTCACTAGGGGTGCCGCCCTGGAAGATTTGGGTCGTAGATGTGTCAGGGTACATCCGGAGTACACCCAGTGGAAGTTATAAGGTGGTTGCGCGCTTATTGTCATCGTTGTCAACATCAAGCTCGAGATTGATGTATTGCTCGTGAAATGGTACATTGCTCGTATGAGTGAACCATAGCCTTCAAAGTGTGGTATAGCTTTGAATGGTTGTGTTAATGCTTTTATTTATTGTTTACTGTATTGTTGTTTATATTGATTGCTTTACTTGTCGGTTATATTGCTTAATTGTCTTATTTGCATTGCACGATCTTCTTTCTCTCCACTTCGATATCTGTTTCGCCTTCACTGAGTATACTGTTATGTATACTCACTCCTCACTACCACATTTCAGGAAATACTATGTTAGCTGGAAAGTTCGTGGTTATGTGATAGATCGTGCTTGAAGAGTTGCCTTGCGTGCTATGTGGCTTGAGTTGTCAAAGATGTAAAGATTTTACTTTCATGAGATCTATATAATCAATGTGTAAAGAAAAGTCATTTAAATTTTATGTATAGGTTAGTAAGTTCTGGTTTCAATGCATGTTTGTATTGTCTAAAGGATAGAGTTAGAATAGTCTGGGTACTTGGAAATGCATATATACTTGTTGTGTTTAATTGTTGAGAACCGATACTCGGATGGCCTTGAGGAATTGTGAATGGTTGGACACGGTGTTGGTCCACTTATATGCTGTCGCAGGTTTGCTTTTTGCCTAGAAACAGGGAAGACTCCGTCTGTCTTTCCCTAAAAATTATGCCCGAGTTTGGAATTGGGTTGCGATTCGATTGATTAATAGAACTTCCAGTCTCGAGAGGGATCGGGGTGTTACATATTCTTTTTGGTATTCATGTGAAGATTCTTGTTGGCATTCTTATTAGGCATTCATGAGTGATGGTTTCCTTGGGGATTTCTATTTGAAGGCTCTTATGGGTGTGTTTCCTCGGTACTCCTCCTTGGTATTTTCTATGATATTCTTCACATTTGAGGTTCTTATCTAAAGTGTTCAGAATGCATATGTGGAGTTCTATTGAAAGAAGGAATTGTGAGGACGCAATTGTTTGAAGGAGGGGAGAGTGTGACACCCCAGACCCAGCATGTAGTGAATAGAACTTATTTGCATATGTCTGTGAGTTTATTTTAAGTAGTAGTAACGGTGTCATTTTAGACATTAATAGTTAAATGGGCCAAAAGTATAATTATAGAAACTTTTAGGGCCAAAGTGTAAATAAAAAAAGTTTATATTCGTAATTAATTATTCTTATTGGGATTAAGGATAAATAGTTGAAAGTTGTGCATGTTTGACACATGGCACAATCTTGAAATTCCAAAAGGGATGATACTTGGCAAATGAAAGATATTATAGAAAGATGATTTTTATCTCTCTTGCCACTTGTCACAACACTAAGCTCATAATTTGCTTTATTTATGATACCCTTATGTATGTGACTTTCTAGGTTCATGACTGTATAGCGATGAGGGTCCATTAATCACTTTCAATCTATTTTGAGAATGTCTCCGTCATTTTCGGAATACTCTCTCATGTTCATGAGTGACGCGCTAGCAATGAACGTATCATAACAATATATACAGTAATGAAGTCCTTATTCTTACGAACCTATTTATAGTTGCAAATTAGCTTGTAGTCTGATCCTTTTGTTAAAAGTGTCTTAATCGAATGAGGACCATGATTCGATTAAGTCCAGTTATTCAATTCTTTGCATAGATCTAACTCGGTGGAATGAGAGATGACACCAGATGGGTCCAGGATGACACACGCTCTAGAGGGTACATCATTTCATCGATGAGTGATGATCTACGACGATATTTTGAGGCTATCTCTCATTCTGTGGATATCATTCGATCTTTGAAGGAATCCTTCGGAGAGCACAGTTGTGGCATGAGGTTTGAACTGACCCAAGAGCTTTTTAGCATAAGACTAGAGCGGGGAGGTGACGTTAACCAGCACTGCCTTAGAATGATTTATCTAATAACTCAGCTGGAGGCATACTGTTATGTCATGGACCCTCAGGTTCAGATTGACTTAATCTTGCAGTCTCTACCACCATCTTACTCTTCCTTGATACTGGATATCCATGCGCATAAGATTAAGTGCACATTATTTGAGTTGCCAGGGATTCTGATTGGCTGGCAGAGATATGGTTTGGATATGCAGCCCATTCCCTATGTTGACTCTTCGCCTTCTGTGGTTAGTCCTAGTCACAAAAAAAGAAGGAGGAGGAGGAGACACAAGTGAGGCCAGGCTACTTTATGCTTACCAGGAGATCTATTTTCAGGAGGAGATGTTTGATTGTGGGTAGAATCTTTAGAGTCAAAATTATAAACTTCTTTTGTAAAAGGATTTGTTTTTGAGGATCAGCTTGGTGCGCGATCCTGCTGTGAATATTGATGCGAGCCAGCCATCCACATTCATTGCACCATTTGGATGAATTTTCCAGCAAAGATTCAAGTCAAAATTCTATTTTCAAGATTCAAGAACTTCAAGATTATTCAAGAAGTTTGAAGAAGATTTGAAGATTTGGTCAAGATTTGATTTCTTTGTAATTCTATCTTAGTTCGAGTTTTAGTTTAATTTGAATTCTAGTTTATTGCCTAGAGTCCAATATGGACAAAATTAGGTGTTCACACTAGGATGGAGTCTTTCTTGGGCTCCAAGAAAAGGAGACTTTCTTGGGCTCCAAGGAAAGGAGTCTTTCTTGGGCTCCAAGTCTACTTCTTTGACCTAGTTACTATTCATATCACTATTCATGTTAGGGTTTAGGAGTTCTTGTCCAAATAGGAAACTTATTTGTTCTTTGCCTATATAAGGCTGATTGTCAGGAAATAAAAGAAAGATATTTTTGACTATTAAATTGTGAGATTATTCTCCTTTGAGTTCTCCAAGAGACTCTTTCGAACTTATCAAGGGATTCCTTGTGGCGTTCACCCTCGACTTATCAAGCGGATTTCTATCCCCGTTTGTGGCGTCTTCACCATACCAAGGTTCTTGCTTTGCTAAGCAACGGGTCGCGGTTTCTATCATTCTCAATTATACCAAGGTTTTTGCTTTGCTAAGCAACGGGTCATGGTTTCTATCATTCCCACTATACCAAGGTTCTTGCTTTGCTAAGCAAAGGGTCGCAGTTTCCATCATTCTTGAAAAGATCTTGGGTTTGTTTTACCATCCCATGTTGACCAGGTTCGTATCAGAGCTTAGGTTTATCAGGTTTGCCTATCCTTTTTTCTTGTTTTCTTGGTCAATTCATGTGTCTAGGTTTAGGTCTTTAAATTCATTTTTTCGTTCTTGATTGAGTCTTGTTTCTATTCCTCTTCTTGATTCCTTGTTCTTGCTAGGTTTTGAATTCCGTTCTTACTAGGTTTTCAATTCCGTTTCTTGCTAGGTTTTCAATTCCGTTTTTTGCTAGGTTTTAAATTTCGTTTCTTGCTTTCAATTGGCCAAACCCTAGAATCTTGAAGTAGGGTTTCTTGTGCTTCTAAATTCGAATTCTTGGTTACTTGCTCATTGTTTTCGTTTCTGAAAATCAAGAGAAGAACATCAAGAAAAGGAAAGAAAGGTTAAGAAAAGAAAAGAAAAGTCAAGAAAAGATAGAAAAACAGAAAAAAAAACAGAGGCTGAATTTTTTTTTTTGTGGAACTCACCGTCAAGGCCAAGCTTTTCTGAAGGAAAACGGCGTTCTGAGCAGAACCCATAGTTGAGCTATGGGCACTATCCTCTTGAGGCCAAATTCCATCGTCTACTAGGAGTTTTAGGCGTTTTTTGTGTTTTTGCATAGGTTTTCTTTAACTATTCTTATTACTCTAGGTTTCTTTTTCTAGATTTGTCTTAGGTTCAAAGACCAGCCTTAATTGGATTTGTCTTAGTTTAAGAGAGAAGGAATATTGTCATTCTGGTGGCCATTCTCCTAAATCCGACGAGGATAATTCTGTCCAATTGGTCAAAAACACGGGGCCCACAAATGTTGGTACTCAAAATAGTCGTTCTCAATTGGCCATTGATTCAGGCTACTATGGTCCAAATGCCGCGGGGACCACCCTTACAGCCAGCCACATGCTTAGTCAAAAAGAGCAAAGTGCCAATGTGATTCAAATGCCTAATATCACGGCTGATCAAAAGAATTTCAATGCTTTGGAGGTTCCGCATGCGAATATTGACCAAAACAATGCACAATCAACAGTCATCACTTCTGTCTCGCATGTGAATATTGGCGGAAATGCTACCGAGAATATGCACATGGCCGTTCATGCACATGGGATGGGCGCGGGCCATAGTGAGCAAGTGGAGATTAATTTTCAAAGCACTCATGCTCCAACACAAAGTGACGGTCAGCAAAGTAATATGCACTCGGATATTGTGCACAATAGCCAACATGCTGGAAAGGTCAATCTCGAAAATCATCTTGGGGACAATCCCGTGGGCCCTCACACCAATTTCCAGCAGCAAATTATTCCTCACGTGGAAGCCAATTCCATAGCTGATCACATGAACGTGAATGTTTTGGAAAGCAATCTGAATTCCATTTCACATGGAGACAAAACTCAAGTTGATGGCCCACTCTCCACTAATGCACATGGAGGACTTGCAAATAACTCCAACAACAATCAGCACATTGCCGTGGAAATTCAAAGTAATCATGCTCCAAGTCTAGGTGGCGGTCAACAAAGCATTATGCACTTGAATCAAGCTATTGGACATTCCGTGGTCCCATCAAGCATGCAAAACAGGAATCAAAGTTCCGTTGGGGGTGATATTTTGCATAAGGCGTCTTCTGCAGCCCCACGTGGTGAATCTAATCAAGTAAGTCCAGGTTTTAATTCAAATTCAAAGAATGCCAATTTTCATGTTGGTGACATTGGCTTTACCGTGGGTCCTGCCATTAACTCACAACAAAGCAAAGATGCTCCTGGTCCATAATCACATAGGGTTGATGCCAACTTTTCAGCAAGCAAGGCAGATCCGATTCAAACTACTACTGGCAAGACTTCAGGCATTCCTCTCCCAAATGCGTGGGCCACCCCACTTGAATCCCTTCCAGATAGCTCAAATCATATTGGCGATCCATTCGGTCACAATTTGCCAACGCAATTCAACAATGGCCTTTTTGCGAATTTGCAAAATGAGTTTCCTTCAGCCAGAGAGTTTGTTCCTATGCAATGTTCCATTTGGGGTCAAAATAGTTCTTCTGGAACAAATCACATTACCAACAATTGGCAAAAGCACTTTTTGGGTGAGTTGAATGATTCACTTAAATTGAACTTCTTTGACAATTTCAAAATCAAGGAGGGGAGAACAATTGCTATTCCGCCTGAAAGTGTCTTCCAGGAAGGTGCTCAACATTGGAATTGCTGCCTTATTGGTCAATTTATTGGTCAGCCACCCCCTTTCTTCTTAATTAGGAGAATGGTAGATACTCAATGGAAAAAGTTTGGCCACGTTGATATTCAATCTAATGACTTTGGGTTGTTTGTGTTCCGTTTTCAATCACAAGAATTTTGCGACCGTGTGATGCAAGAGCTATGGCATGTCCACCACCGCCCTCTTCTCTTGAGACGTTGGGAAATTGGCCTCCAACTCATAAAGATTAACTCCGAGCGGGTGCCAATGTGGTTAAAGCTGAGAAATGTCCCACTTGATCTACTAAACAAAGATGGTCTCAGTTATGTCTCGAGCACAATTGGTCTCCCTCTTCAAATGGATTCCAAAACTGCCTCATGCTCACATCTCGGTTATGCAAGAGTTTGTGTGGAAATGAATATCCAGAAGGATCTCCCGAATAGCACCTTTGTCGAACTTCCTAATGGGAAAGAGGCAGAAATTCAGATTGAATATGATTGGAAACCTCTAAAATGTTCTCTGTGCAATGTTGTTGGACATGACACATCCACTTGTCCTAATTCTATGGAGACGAAAGTTAACGAAAACACCAATAGCGATAATCCAGAATGGACTGATGTTGGTAAGAAACCTAGAAGGAGACGTGGTGCATCCCGAAAAGAGAACAAGGCTACAACCAACAGATTTAATGCTCTCAGTGTTATTGATGAAGATTATTTTAACCAATCGTTTGTTCATCCTCAGGACAACTTTACTAGGTCAAAGGCGGTTGATCACCATCTTTCCTCTGGTACGGGAGTTTATCACAAGCAAACAAACTCCCCAAAGAATCAGGTCAATTTTCTGGCTGCTAACACCTTTAGTAGGGTCAATGTGGAAGTGCCAAGCTCTCAAATTTATGAAAAACAAATTCAAAGAATGTCAGTCACCCCGTTCTCGTCACAAGTTTCCAAGGATAAAAATTTCACAGCTGCTCCAGGCAATGATAGATCAACTATTAGTTCGTTTGGTTATGATAACGCCAAAGCCTCTACTTCTAAGGCAACCTCAAGCGCTACTCCTTCGTTTGACTATACTCGGGCTGTTCAAGGCATCTTCAATGGAAGACCCCCAGATCGACGTATTAAATGAGGAGATTCTCTTTGTTTTTTTTTTTCTTTCCGTTTTCATGTCTTTTGTAGCCTTCGGTCTGCGACCGATTTAGCTTTTGCTTTTTTCTGCATTTTCTTGATTGCGACACCAGGTGTCATGCATTGTGTACTTTGATGTACTTTTCCTTTTTCTTTCAATAAAATACCACTGAATTATCAAAAAAAAAAAAAAACATGTGAGGGAGTGTAATTTCAACCATGTCTCAAACTCAAAGGGACAACACCAACGAAGGAGGTCAACAAGCCGCTGTTCCGAACTTACAGATACAAGCTTTGTTGGGAGAGATGAGACGGATGATGAGAGCAGAACTTGACCAACTACATGAGAGGTTGGATAGGGTTAAAGAGAAAGCACAAAGGGCACATCCACAAGTTGCTCCAAACGCACCAAGGAGGAACAGGTTGCACAGAGGAGTTGAATAGTTTCCTGAGGACATACCACATGGTCTACCCTAGGCTGGTCTTTGAACCTAGTGGATTTGAGGACAAATCCTTCTCAAGAAGGGGGGGAATGATACGAACCAGCCATCCATATTCATTGCACCATTTGGATGAAATTTCCAGCAAAGATTCAAGTCAAGATTCTATTTTCAAGATTCAAGAACTTCAAGATTATTCAAGAAGTTTGAAGATGATTTGAAGATTTGGTCAAGATTTGATTTCTTTGTAATTATATCATAGTTTGAGTTTTAGTTTAATTTGAATTCTAGTTTATTGCCTAGAGTCCAATATGGACAAAATTAGGTGTTCACACTAGGAAGGAGTCTTTCTTGGGCTCCAAGAAAATGAGACTTTCTTGGGCTCCAAGGAAAGGAGTCTTGCTTGGGCTCTAAGTAAACTTCTTTGACCTAGTTACTATTCATGTCACTATTCATGAAAACACTATTTACATCACTATTCATGTTAGGGTTTAGGAGTTCTTTTCCAAATAAAAAACTTATTTGTTCTTTGCCTATATAAGGCTGATTGTCATGAAATAAAAGTAAGACGTTTTTTACTATTAAATTGTGAGATTATTCTCTTTTGAGTTCTCCAAGAGACTCTTTCGAGCTTATAAGGGGATTCCTTGTGGCGTTCACCCTCGACCTATCAAGCAAATTTCTATCTCCGTTCGTGGCGTCTTCACCATACCAAGGTTCTTGATTTGCTAAGCAACGGGTCGCGGTTTCCATCATTCTCAATTATACCAAGGTTCTTGCTTTGCTAAGCAATGGATCGTGGTGTCCATCATTCCCACTATACCAAGGTTCTTGCTTTGCTAAGCAAAGGGGCGCGGATTCCATCATTCTTGAAAAGATCTTGGGTTTGTTTTACAATCCCATGTTGACCAGGTTCGTATCAGAGCTTAGGTTTATCAGGTTTGCCTATCCTTTTTTCTTGTTTTCTTGGTCAATTCATGTGTCTAGGTTTAGGTCTTTAAATTCCTTTCTTCGTTCTTGATTGAGTCTTGTTTCTGTTCCTTTTCCTGATTCCTTGTTCTTGCTAGGTTTTCAATTCCGTTCTTACTAGGTTTTCAATTCTGTTTCTTGCTAGGTTTTCAATTCTGTTTTTTGCTAGGTTTTGAATTTCGTTTCTTGCTTTCAATTGGCCAAACCCTAGAATCTTGAAGTAGGGTTTCTTATGCTTCTAAATTCGATTCTTGGTTACTTGCTCATTGTTTTCGTTTCTGAAAATCAAGAGAAGAACATCAAGAAAAGGAAAGAAACATTAAGAAAAGAAAAGAAAAGATAGAAAAACAGAAAAAAAAAAACAGAGGCTGAATTTTTTTTTTTTTTTTTTGTTGAACTGGTTGTCAAGGCCAAGCTTTTCTGAAGGAAAACGACGTTCTGAGCAGAACCCGTAGGTGATCTATGGGCACTACCCTCTTGAGGCCAAATTCCATCGTCTACTAGGAGTTTTAGGCATTTTTTGTGTTTTTGCATAGGTTTTCTTTAACTATTCTTATTACTCTAGGTTTCTTTTTCTAGATTTGTCTTAGTTTTCTTGTTCTATTCTTTTTTTTTTCCACATCTTAGAGGTCTGTTTACAGAAAAAAAAATCAGAATCTGTGACAAGAACATTATAATCATTTGGTTTGTTTATCCTCTTGGATCCTTATTGTTTTGTTAGTTTCTAAAGAACTTAAAGAAGAATACGAGAGGAAAAAACACAGTGTGGTGAGAGTATTAGAGGGTAAAAGCCAATTGAGTTGAGAGATGTAAGGGAGTGTAATTTCAACCATGTCTCAAACTCAAAGGGACAACACCAACGAAGGAGGTCAACAAGCCGCTGTTCCGAACTTACAGATGCAAGCTTTGTTGGGAGATATGAGACGGATGATGAGAGCAGAACTTGACCAACTACATGAGAGGTAGGATAGGGTTAAAGAGAAAGCACAAAGGGCACATCCACAAGTTGCTCCAAACGCACCAAGGAGGAACAGGTTGCACAGAGGAGTTGAACAGTTTCCTGAGGACATACCACATGGTCTACCACCTAGGCTAGTCTTTGAACCTAGTGGATTTGAGGACAAATCCTTCTCAAGAAGGGGGGAATGATGCGAAACAGCCAGCCACATTCATTGGACCATTTTGATGAATTTTCCAGCAAAGATTCAAGTGAAGATTCTATTTTCAAGATTCAAGAACTTCAAGATTATTCAAGAAGTTTGAAGAAGATTTGAAGATTTGAAGATTTGGTCAAGATTTGATTTCTCTGTAATTCTATCTTAGTTTGAGTTTTAGTTTAATTTGAATTCTAGTTTATTGCCTAGAGTCCTATATGGACAAAATTAGGTGTTCATACTAGGAAGGAGTCTTTCTTGGACTCCAAGTCTACTTCTTTGACCTAGTTACTATTCACGTCACTATTCATGAAACACTATTCAAGTCACTATTCATGAAACTTATTTGTTCTTTGCCTATATAAGGCTGATTGTCATGAAATAAAAGAAAGGCGTTTTTGACTATTAAATTGTGGATTATTCTCCTTTGAGTTCTCCAAGAGACTCTTTCGAACTTATCAAGGGATTCCTTGTGGTGTTCACCCTCGACTTATCAAGCAGATTTCTATCCCCATTTGTGGCGTCTTCACCATACCAAGGTTCTTGCTTTGCTAAGCAACGGGTCGCGGTTTCCATCATTCTCAATTATACCAAGGTTCTTGCTTTGCTAAGCAAAGGGTCGCAGTTTCTATCATTCTTGAAAAGATCTTAGGTTTGTTTTACCATTCTTGGTATTGGTCTCGGCACATGTTGACCAGGTTCGTATCAAATATGATTGTGAATATGTTTATATTTTAATTTGAAGTTTCTTTTCCTTTTCTATTTAATGATGAAAGAAATAGTAGCGACTATTTATTTCAATCTTGTCTTACTAAGAAAATTCTGAATTTATCTTATGTAAGAAAAGGATTTGCGTTTTTGTATCAAGTTTTATTATAGTAATGAAATCTTATAAATGCACATCAAAGAGAAAAATGTCTTCAAATGATAAACTGCCCAAATAATCAAATTACATAGCATTTTCGAAATGACTAGTAACTGAATCTTAATAAATGAAGTTGTCGCTTGAATCTTAAAACTTTGAGGTGCTCAAGAGTTAAAGATTTGAACACATAAAAGGCAAAAATCATTTCTTTTCTATTTAAAAGAGTTTAATAGATTTACTATTCTTTTGGTAAAATAGTTTGTCCAAAAGGGATAGTAGGAGGAAATGAAGAACATAGTTATCATATTCCTTCAATCATCATCAAAAAGAAATATATTGAGTTTTGATGAATGATTGCACTTTTTCATAGGAATTAATGATGATAACAATTTAAACGAAACAAAGAAAAGCACTAATGGAGTCCATTTTTCAACAACTGTTACTGAAAATGAACGGACGATTGAAGAGTACATTTGGTTATAAGAAATGATTGAAGAATATCTCTTTTGTCACCAAAGCATTTCAAACCATTTAGAGCTTATCTTTGATATGACTGTTTTTACCTTACAGCCTGTATGCTAAATCAAAATCTTAAAAATATTAAGATGAAGGGTTCTAAGAAATGCATGGTCTTCAGCTTCTGAGGCGGGGCATCTGTCTTTTCTTGTAGACTACTTTCTGACTTTAGTTAGGATAAGATAGTGAAGAGATCGCGTGCCTTACCATTTTGCCATTTGCAGTCTCCTAACCATGCAAAGGCAAGTACATGGCTTATAGTGATGTAAAGGGAATCAACAAAGATCTAAGTAAAGGTACTGATGATCTTATTGTGGTAAGTAGTGATTTCCAATTTTTGGGAATCTTGATAAGTCTGTGGTAATAAATGAAGTTCTTTCGGAAGAATTCACATATTAATGGAAACATTATTAGATTTATTGTCAATGATGATGATGATACTTTCATCTCGGCTCATGTTTTTAATGGGAAGTTCTCTTTCAAAAAGACTTGGGAAAACATTAGAGTTAAAAGGGATAAGATTCATTGGTATAAGCTTATTTGGTTTAACAATTGCATCCCTAAACATAGTTTCATCACTTGGCTTGCAATCTTGAATAAGTTGACAACTAAGTACATACTTGTTTCTTGGGGCATTCTAGATAATTCTAATTGTGTTTTTTGCTACATGGCCTATGAAACAAATGAGCACTTATTTTTTGAATGTTCCTTCGCTCGAAGAATCTGGAGACAGGGATTGTTGGCACTTTCCATTGATTGTTCACTATTCACTATTCCCAAAATTTTGGATACTTCTAGCTCTATTAATATATGGAGTTATGATTCCAAAGTCCAGATTTTCAGAACTTTTCTCTGTGCTGCTGTTTATCATATATGGATCGAGAGAAATAGATGTATTTTCAGAGAAGAAGCATTTACTGAAGAACAAATCTTTAAGTCTATCCAAAACGATGTCAACTCCAAAATCCTCACGAGCAAAAAATTCAAGAACACATCTATCAATCGTGATGTTTTGGAGCGATGGGGGCTACTGAATTACTTTAACTAGTAATTCATTTGCTTTTTTTGTTAATTTTGTTCTTTCTTTTTCATTGATTTTGTTTTTTGTCTTTTTTGGTTTTCCAAACTTGTGCTTTGTTTTTTTTCTTTGAATAAAATTTTACTGAATTATAAAAAAAAAATGATATTTGGATTAGATAAATTAAAGGTGGTTCTATTTGTTGTTGGTTATCAATAATTGTATTTGGTAACTACAATAAAAGCTTCTTGCACAATCCTATAGAACCCGATCTCATAAATCCATATATATATAAGGATTTTCTCATTTTGGGGAATTTCTTTTATGACAGAACGAGAAAAAACAGTATAGATCCTATGTATTCATTTATATAGACGACCATCATAGAGAAGATGAGTATATGGATACGAGTGTATTACACGCTAATCCTATGGTAGATAACATTAGTTCAAGTGGGAGATTGTTAGGGATATGCCCTAATGCTAATGCTTAGATGACCTAATTAGGGTTTTCATAAGAATATATGTATTTTACACACATTGATGTTTTCTTACGGATATTCATATTCTCCGCTTTGATATGAATGTGTCCCTAATATTTATCGGAGAAGTGAGAACACTCTAAAAGGGGCTTAAAGTGCTTCGCTGTTTTCACTTAGATATGATAAATATTAAGAATTAAGTCATAACCCTTCAGATTATTTGACTGGGACTAGAATAATCGAGTACGGGTTATCACATGTAATTACCTTTGATTATTATAGTGATGTTAATGATAAAGGATGGCATACGCAGTGTTAGAACAACATGAGGATGTGGATTAATTAACATATGAGTGATCGTTAGTGGTACGTGTAATACCCGAGCCCGGAATGGTGAATTTTCTTGTTTATTATTTTGAAAATTATATATATATATATATATATATTTTTTTTTTGGTTGGGTCAGCAAGAATGGATTTTATAAAAGATGAATAGAGATCACAGGGAATATACAAGCCCGTAGGCAATCAAACATGCGTGAACAAATCACCACATGAAACAAAAGGTAAAAACAACAAATTGCACACAGGCAACAATAAAATAAAAGAAACGAAAAGAACAACTAAGTAAAAATAAAGCAAAGTTGCACGCAGGCAATACTTTAAGGAAAGTAATCCAAATCAATAGATGCAATGATTTCTTCTTCAAGAGAAGGAAACGTAAAAAATCCTTGAAAAAGATTATGTAAGGAGGATATCGAATGAAGCATGCGCCACGAAGTGGCGATTGAAAGATGAGTCCCTGAAACTGCTTCCAACTTTTGTCTTTGTCAGTACTTCTTCTTTAATGTTGGAAATGATTTCTTCTTTAGTAGCAGCAGTATTCTCGAAAAGTCTGTTGTTCCTTTCTCTCCAAATATGGTAAATAGAAGCACAGAAGAGCAACCGGAACATGTATTCCCTGATGTTTCCTTTACCTACAAAAGATTGATGAAGCATTATAATATCAGAAAAAGAATACATATTAGCATCAATATAAAGTAATTGCAAACCTCCCTTCCAGATTCTTTTTGTGAAGCAGCATTCAAAGAATAAGTGATCCCAGGTTTCTGGGCCTTGATGACAGAAAATGCAGTGAGCATGGGAGATAGTGCCCCAACAAAGAAGGCGGTAGCGAGTAGGAAGGCGATCCAGGCAAGCAAGCCAAGCAATGAAACTGTGACGGGGAATGTTGCGAGTGAACCAAGTGATGGAAGACCAATTAACAGAAGGACCTCTATCTCTGATAAAGTCCCACGCTTTACAAAATGAGAAGGAGCTACCAGTTGTAAGCTTCCAAGTAAACGTATCAGGACAATCAGGACTGGTAGTGGGAAGATAGGTGGAAGGGTCAAGACTAGCAATATCAGGAGGGTAAAAAGGCCAGTTCCAATTATTATTGATAAACACATTTGAAACTTTTGCATTCCAAGAAGGGTAGAACACATCAATCCCACATAAATCGGAGAGGACTCCACGGGGATGCCAATTATCATGCCAAAAGAAAGTGTTGTTGCCATTACCAATTTTGTGAGAAATAAGCTCTTTGACAACTCGTCTCAACTGAAGAAGTTTTCTCCAAGTCCAGCTGGTGTCAGCGGGAATACTCATAGTCCAAATGCATTTGTCTTTGATGTGATTATTCCAAACCCAACGACTTAAATTCTTTGAGATTTAATTGTTACTTCTTTATAGTCTCAAAGTGCATTGCATATCGAGAGCGATAGTTAGAGAGCGGTTTCTAGTCTTCAGCAAGTAGTGAAAACTAGTGTTTAGTATTTTAATTTTAGTGTTTTAGTTGTTGTTAGCTAGAATTAATATTGCACTAGTTTTTTAGCTTTTAAATGCATGAAAATAGGCTAAATTGACAAAATTAAGTTAGGTTGACCAAGTGCCTTGACCATTGACCAAGCTTGTCACCTTATAAGCTTATAACATAACAAAAAAAAAAGCACAAACAGAAAAACCTGCTGGCCGAAACATAGAGGAAAGAAAAAAAAATTTTCAACCTTCCAAACTTCCAATCTTCGCGTGAGCTTGTGCGGGGTTGTTACCGAGGCATCCAGCGTTGTTTTCCTAGCGACTAGGTGTGCCTAAGGTGAGGGAAGCACGTTATTTGCGCATTTAAATGTCATGTATGTTAACTTTGTGATTTTTGGATTTTATCCGTAGGTTGTTGTTTTAATCGTTTTGACGGTTAAAGAATGTTCCTTGTCAATTGTAGAACATGTATTTATAGCTTTTTAACATTTTCTGCGGTTGAATGTTGAGATTGTAATTTAAAATGTCAATTGAATAGTAAAATATGAATAGTAAACCATCGAAACATAGAAGTTGTTCCGTTATGCGTTCTGTTGATATGAAAAGATGCTAGATATGCTAGAATGCCTAAATGCATGATTTGTTTGGATTGTGTAATGGAAAAAATGAGAAAAATGCATTGGTGAAAGTCGGGGTCGTTTAGGTCGAGTTTAGCGTTTTCTCGTTTTGCATGATGGCATTGTCTCGGGAGGCCATGGAAGCACTTTTGGTGTGGTTATGGCATTGGTTGGGTGTTTGGATAGAGTAGTTGTAGTTCAAACGAGCAAAGGGGGAAATCTGGGCTTTGCGTGAATTCTAGGGTGAAGTAGGGTTTCGGGGTCTTCAGACGTGCCTTATGGTGACCTAGGAGGAGTGGTGAAGTCGATTTCCAAAACTGGTGGCTCGTTTGAAAGTGTTAGCATTTGGTAAGTTGGGGTCGTCTTGTGTTTTTGTTGGTTTTCATAGAATTTTGCTTGTAGAATGCTTGTTAATGCTTATTATGCTTGTTAGAGTTGAATCTGATTGGAATGGTTATCAACTGTTGCTATTGCGTGCAAGAGTAACCTACTTTGTTATTCTCCCACATGTGGCTCTATTGCTTGATTGCTCGATTGTTGCATTGTATCTTGTATTGCATTCATAGAGTCAGAGGCGGTGTGATGGGCCTCTCTGGGTAGCCTCGGGTTGCTAGTGTTGGTTGCCCTAGCTCTGTGTCCAATTCCCTTTCTCGCTTGGTTGCCTCCTACGGAGATTTGGGTCGTAGTATTGATGGATACTTCCGGGGTATTCCAAACTGAAGTTATAAGGTGGTTTGGGCCGGCGCGTCGTCATCAAATTCGTGATTGAAAGTTGCTCGTGGAAAGAGAATTGTATCCTTTGATTGAATGTTTATAGCTTTAATGCTTGCCTTGCTTATTTGATGGCTTTGTTTGTATCTTTATATGGTACTTGAATAAATTGCTTGACTATTTGCATTGCATTCTCCTCTCATCTCCGTCCTTGAGACCATTTGCCCTCGCTGAGCAATAGTTTTTGCTCATTCCTTTCTATACCATATTTTTACAGGAGTAGTTGAAGCTGACCCTATTGAGGTAATTGAGGAAGAGGAGCAAGTGGAGGTGTTTACTTGATAGCACTTCTTTGCTTAGCTGGTGGTTGGTTGCCAGACTTTTGTGCGGGCCATGCTTGATGTGTTTAATGCTTGGTCGTCGCTTTATTTTGAGGCTTGTAGCCTTGTATGTAGTTTTATTTTGAGGCCTTTATGGTCTTTTGTTGTAAAGGTTTAAAGATTGTAAAGTTGTAAAGTTATACTCTTATGACTAGTAAAGAATTGCATACTAATGGTTAACTGTTTAGTGGCATAAATACTTGTGTAGTATGCATGGCATTTTGGGTTTGCAAAGTTGTTAATGAGAAGATGTATATTTTCTAAAAGAAAGTTGTCTTGATTCAAATGTATATTATGGTATTCGCAAGTATTATATTGATTGTAGGGTTTTCCGATCGTCCAAGGTACAGAGGAGACTCAGTCCGTGTGTCGGGTCCGGGCTTGGCCTTTTGCGGGGTCGGGTCGGGGTGTGACATCTTTAGGTGGTATCAGAGCATGATAGTTTTGCATGAGCCGGGATATGTTTCTCGGTCTGTGGGGTAAAGGTCTAAAATGCTAAAGTGTTAATGTATGATGGTTAAGTGGAAAAGTGCTATAGCATGATTATGTGAACTTGAGTGCTTATGTGTTCAAGTGAAATGGTTGGCATGTCAATCTTGTGTTATGTGAATTGTGTGATAGGATATTTGATTGATATTGACTTGAGTGTTATCTAAACTTATGTGCTATATTTCTGTCTATAAACTGCTTTTAAATGTTGCCAGCTATTGTGAGTTATTACTATGCCGCCACGTCGTGGTATTCAAGGTCAAGGGGCAAATGAAGAGGCAGCAGAACAGGGTCAACAACCGTTGCCTGAACAGTTTATGGCTACTATGACCACTGCAGTTGACCGGATTACACAGGTACTGTATGAGCAGAAGCAGGACAGGAATAATAATCCCCAGGGAAATCAAGCTAATCCTGGTGGATAGGGGTAGGCTGAGAATAATCAGTTGGAGAAATTCCTGAGGCACGAGCCGGGTAAGTTTTTCCGAGAGCTGGATGATGAGGCAGCCGAGAGATGGATTAACCGTGTTGAGAAAATTTTCGCTGCTTTGAGGTACACTGATGAGGCAAGAATGGATTGTGCGGCATTCCTGTTTGAGGGTGACGCAGAACAGTGGTGGAACACTGTCAGGTTGAGGTGGGACTATGAGGATGTTCCGCATTTATGGGATGATTTTGTGAGTGAGTTTCGGGACAAGTATATTCCCGAGATAGCTAGGGAAAGGCGGGAAGATGAATTTGTGGCCCTGAAGCAGGGAAACATGACTGTTGCACAGTATGAGGATAGGTTTGTTAGCCTGTCGAGGTATATGCCTGAGCTGGTGCGGCCAGCTAGGAGGATGATTCATAGGTTTGTTCGTGGACTGAGAATGGATATACAGCTACATTTGACTGGGTAGACCTACACTACTTTTCCCGAGGCATTCCAAGCAGCCTCGAAGTTTGAGAAACGGAAGGCTGAGATGATAGCTGAGAGTAGTCAGCCGAGTAAGAAACAGTACTTGGGCTAGAGCAGCCAGAGTCAGCCGAGGCAGTATCAGACTTCTGCGCAGGTTCCTCAGCAACGTCCGTATTGATACGAACCACGCCAACATGTGAGCGACCCAACACCAAATATGGCAAATGACCCCAAGACCTTTCAGGAATGGATGGAACCGCGGCCCTATGCTTAGCAAAGCTAGAACCTTTGTATAGTTGAGGACGCCACAAACGAGGATAGAAATCTCGTTTGATAAGTCAAAGATGAACGCCACAAGAATAATCATGATAAGTTCGAAAAATTCTTGAGAACTTAAGGAGAATAATCTCACAGATTTAATTTCAGAATTGTCTAACTTTATTATCACAAAAAGTGCCTTATATAGGCAATAACAAATAAGTATCCTACTTGGAAAAGGACTCCTAAACCCTAGCCCAAGTAGGAAAAACGTGAATAGTAACTAGGTCAAAGGAAACAAACTTGAAGACCAAGAAAAGACTCCTATTTACTATTCACATGAATAGTAATATGAATAGTAACTAAAAAGGAAGCAAACTTGCAGCCCAAGAAAAGCTCCTTTCTAGTGTGAACACCTATTCTTGCAGCCCAAGAAAGTATTTTTCCTAGTGTGAACACCTAATAAACTAGAATTCAAATTAATACTAAAACCAAAACTAAGATAGAGTTACAAAGAAATCAAATCTTGACTAAATCTTTGAATATTCTTGAAACTTCTTGAAGAATCTTGAAGTTCTTGAATCTTGAAAATAGAATTTTGACTTGAATCTTTGCTGGAAAATTTGCCCAAATAAATGGTTCATTGAACTTGGACTTTGATACCAACTGATACGAACCACGCCAACATGTGACGAGACCCAACACCAAGAATGGTAAAACAAACCCAAGATCTTTTCAAGAATGATGGAAACCGCGACCCTTTGCTTAGCAAAGCAAGAACCTTGGTTATAGTGAATATGATGGAAACCGCGACCTGTTGCTTAGCAAAGCAAGAACATTGGTATGGTGAAGATGCCACAAACGGGGATGGAAATCCGCTTGATAAGTCGAGCGTGAACGCCACAAGGAATCCCTTGATAAGTTCAAAAGAGTCTCTTGGAGAACTCAAGGAGAATAATCTCACAATTTAATAGTCAAAAACATCTTCAACATCTTCCACTCTTTGCCGCATTCTGTTCCTCCTGGGTACATTCGGAGCAACTGGTGGTTGCACCCTTTCCGGCCTCTGTTCTACCCTATCCAACCTCTCATGAATCTGCTCCAATTCAGCCCTCATCATTCGTCTCATCTCTCCCATCAATGCCTGCATCTGTAAGTTCTGTCCAACGGGTTGTTGAACACCTTCATTATTAATGTTGTCTGCTTGATTTTGAGACATGATTAAATTTCACTCCCTCACGTGTTTCACTCAACTCAATTTGGCTTTTACCCTCTATTAATCTCACGCACTCTGCCTTTTTCCTCTCGTATTCTCCTTCAAGTTCCCTAGAACTAATCAAGAGTACCAAGGTAGGCACTAAAGTAGCGTATTACTTTTTTTTTTTCAAAATTTGATTTTTTTTTTTTAGACCTCTAAGACTCTGGAAACAAGGTTAAAGAAAGAAACTTGAATAAAACTCGAAGAAGGAAACCTAGAAAAATAAGGAAAGTTGCAAAAACCCTATTCTAAAACACAAAAATGCCCAAAACTCATAGAAAACGTTGGAATTTGGCCCTAAGAGGGTGGTGCCCACATCTTTGCTGTGGGTTATGCTCAGAATGTCATTTCCCTTTAGAAAAACTTGGCCACGAAGGCTAATTCAACAAAAACAAGTTTTTTTACTGTTTACTGTTTTTTGATTTTTAAGCTCCGAACTGTTTTTTTTTTCTCTCTCTCTTTCTTTCTTTTCTTGACTTTTCAGAAATGAAAACAATAAGCAAGTCACAATAATTCAAATTTAGAAGCACAAGAAAACGGAATTGAAGCAAGAAACGGATTTGACAAGAAAACAATAAACATAATTGAAAAGAAAACAAGACACGAAATTTAGACACAACTAAAAATGAGGATTTCAAGAAAAAGGAATTGAAACCAGACTCAATCAAGAACGAAGAAAAAAAATTTAAAGACCTAACCTAGACACACCAATTTGACCAAGAAAACCAGAAAAAGGATAGGCAAACCTAATAAACCTAAGCTCTGATTACCAACTGATACGAACCACGCCAACATATGCCGAGACCAAATACCAAGAATGGTAAAAACCCAAGATCTTTTCAAGAATGATGGAGACCGCGACCCGTTGCTTAACAAAGCAAGAACCTTGGTATAGTTGAGGACGCCACAAACGAGGATGGAAATCTCGTTTGATAAGTCAAAGATGAACGCCACAAGAATAATCTTGATAAGTTCGAAAAGTTCTTGAGAACTTAAGGAGAATAATCTCACAGATTTAATTTCAGAATTGTCTAACTTTATTATCACAAAAAGTGCCTTATATAGGCAATAACAAATAAGTATCCTACTTGGAAAAGGACTCCTAAACCCTAGCCCAAGTAGGAAAAACGTGAATAGTAACTAGGTCAAAGGAAACAAACTTGAAGACCAAGAAAAGACTCCTATTTACTATTCACGTAAATAGTAACGTGAATAGTAACTAAAAAGGAAGCAAACTTGCAACCCAAGAAAAGCTCCTTTCTAGTGTGAACACCTATTCTTGCAGCCCAAGAAAGTATTTTTCCTAGTGTGAACACCTAATAAACTAGAATTCAAATTAATACTAAAACCAAAACTAAGATAGAATTACAAAGAAATCAAATCTTGACTAAATCTTCGAATCTTCTTGAAACTTCTTGAAGAATCTTGAAGTTCTTGAATCTTGAAAATAGAATCTTGACTTGAATCTTTGTTGGAAAATTCACCCAACTGGTTCAATGAATGTGGACGCCTAATCGGCGTTCTTGTGGATCTACTTGGAGGAGTAACACCAGCTTTTCTTCATCTCTACTAGCCAACACGCTTTCCTCTTGTTGTAGAACTTTCTGAACCAAATTATTCAGCTCTTCCTTGAACCTTTTAGCGCGAGCTCTTGTCACTGAACCAACTGGCACCTGCATTGAATCTGGAACATTCCTAGCAGCCTTGATGTCCTCATCATTCCCCTCCTCTTGAGAAGGATTTGCCCTCAAATCATCACCTACATCAAAAGGACTTAAATCAGTAACATTGAAAGTAGCACTAACACTATACTCACCTGGCAAATCAAGTCTGTAGGCATTGTCATTAATCCGCTCGAGGACTTAAAAAGGACCGTCTCCTCTAGGTAGCAATTTAGAACGCCTCTGTGCTGGAAATCTTTCTTTCCTCATGTGTACCCACACCCAATCTCTAGGCTTAAAGACCAGCTTGCGACGCCCCTTGTTAGCTTGCTTGGTATATTGCTCAGTCCTCCTCTCTATGTTGAGTCATGCTCGCTCATGGAGTTGTTGCACAAATTCTGCCTTCTTCTTACCATCTAAGTTCACATGCTCAAAAACAGGCAAAGGTGATAAATCCAAAGGGGTTAAGGGATTAAAACCCTAAACAATTTCAAAAGGTGAAAACTTAGTAGCATAATGAACAGTACGATTATAAGCAAACTCAACATGTGGTAAACAATCCTCCCAAGTTTTAATGTTCTTACTTATGATAGCCCTTAACAATGAAGATAAAGTCCTATTAACTACTTCTGTTTGACCATCAATTTGAGGATGACAAGTTGTAGAAAACAAAAGTTTTGTCCCTAGCTTGCCCCATAAAGTCTTCCAAAAGTAACTTAAGAACTTAGCATCACGATCTGAAACAATTGTCCTAGGCATACCATGCAACCTAACAATCTCCCTGAAGAACAAATCTGCAATATTAGAAGTATCGTCAGTCTTATGACAAGGGATAAAATGAGCCATCTTAGAAAATCTATCCACAACAACAAAAATTGAATCCCTTCCACGTCTACTCCTAGGTAAACCCAAAACAAAATCCATCGAAATATCAATCCAAGGTGAACTAGGAATAGGTAGTGGCGTGTACAATCCATGTGGCTAAATCCTAGACTTAGCTTGCCTACAAGTAACACATCTTCCACAAGTCCTCTCAACATCCCTTTTCATGTGTGGCCAATAAAAGTGCTCTTGCAAAATAGCCAAGGTTTTAGCGACTCCAAAGTGTCCCATTAAACCACCACCATGGGATTCCCGAACTAACAAGTCTCTTAAAGAACAATTAGGCACACAACTTATTTTCTCTAAATAAAAACCCTTCATGCCTATAAAACTTACCTTCTGCAGATTTCTCACTAGCCCTATAAACTTCACTAAAGTCGTGGTCACCTTCATAAAGGTCCTTGATATGCTCAAAGCCCAGAAATTTAGCATCAAGAGTAGAGATTTAAGGCATACCTTCTTGACAATGTGTCTGCAACCACATTTTCCTTACCTTGTTTATAACGAATGACATATGGAAAATTCTCAATGAACTCAACCCACCTAGCATGTCTCTTATTCAGCTTGTGTTGACCCTTTAAATGCTTCAAGGATTCATGATCTGTACGAATTACAAACTCCTTTGGCCATAGGTAGTGCTACCATGTCTCCAAAGCTCTAACCAAAGCATACAACTCTTTGTCATAGGTAGGGTAGTTAAGTGCAACCCTACTAAGCTTCTCACTAAAGTATGCAAGGGGTCTTCCCTCCTGCATAAGAACAATGCCTACACCTACACCTGAGGCATCACATTCAATTTCAAACGTTTTAGTAAAGTTAGGTAAAGCAAGTAAAAGAGCATGAGTAAGCTTGTATTTAATAAGCTGAAATGCCTTCTCTTGATCTTCACCCCATTTGAACCCAACGTTTTTCTTGATAACTTCAGTGAGTGGTAATGCGATGGTGTTAAAATCTTTCACGAACCTCCTGTAAAAACCAGCAAGTCCATGGAAACTTCTAACATCACCTACACTTGAGGGGGTTGGCCACTCTTGGATGGCTTTGATCTTCTCATCATCAACCTCAATACCTTTAGCACTAACAACAAAACCTAGGAAAACAAGCTTATCGGTGCAAAAAGTACACTTTTTGAGGTTAGCATACAACTTCTCCTTCCTAAGCACATCCAAAACTGAATTTAAATGTGAGACATGTTCATGCAAACTCTTGCTATAAACCAGAATATCATCAAAATAAACAACAACAAACTTACCAATGAAAGCATGCAAAACATGATTCATTAAGTGCATGAAAGTACTAGGTGCATTAGTTAGTCCAAAAGGCATAACTAACCACTCATACAATCCATATTTAGTTGAAAACGCTGTTTTCCATTCATCACCTTCTTTCATTCTTATCTGATGATATCCACTTTTAAGATCAATTTTAGAAAACACACAAGAACCATGCAATTCATCTAACATATCATCTAAGCAAGGAATAAGATATCTATACTTAACCGTTATGTTATTGATGGCTCTGCAATCAATACACATCCTCCATGTCCCATTCTTCTTAGGCACTAAAATTACAGGAACTGCACAAGGACTCATGCTTTCTCTCACGTACCCTTTCTCCAGCAACTCTTCGACTTGCCTTTGAAGCTCCTTCGTCTCCTCTGGATTGCTCCTATAAGCTGGACGATCTGGAATTGAGGCTCCAGGTACGAAATCTATCTGATGTTCAATTCCTCTAAAAGGTGGTAGACCATGTTGTATCTCATCAGGAAACACATCCTCAAAGTCCTGCAAGAGAGAAACAACAATACTAGGAAATGCAGAGTCAAGTTGGTTAGTGTTTAAAAGAGCCTCTTTGTACATAAGTACAATCATTGGCCTTTTTGAAATCAAAGCTCTCTTAACCTCACTTGCTTTTGCATAGAAATTTCTTTGTTTTCCCTCTGTTTTTACCTCGGCCGAATTCTTTTCTCTCCTTACTACCTTTCCAGATTCGGCCTTGCTTTTGTTCTTTTCATTCTCAATCTTTTGCTCACTCAAATTCTTTTGATCACTCAAGTTATTTTGATCACTCAATTTTTGTAACCTCACTTGATCCTCATAGACTTGTTTTGGTGTCATTGGAACTAGAGTGATTGTCCGTTGATTGAACATGAATGAGTACTTGTTGGTGAAGCCATCATGTTGTACACGTCAATCAAATTGCCATGGTCTTCCCAAGAGAAGATGTCCAGCATGCATAGGTACCACATCATACAACACTTCATCCTCATATTTCCCAATGCAAAACGGTACCACAACCTGTTTTGTAACCCTTACCTCACCACAATCGTTCAACCATTGCAGCTTGTATGGACGTGGATGCTTAATTGTTGTGAGCCCTAGCTTGTCAACCATTGAAGCACTAGCAACGTTAGTACAACTACCACCATCAATAATAACACTACATACCTTATCTTTCACGTGGCAGCGGGTATGAAAGATGTTCTCACGTTGCACTACTTCTTCCTCCTCTTTAGCTTGCAAGCTCAAAGCTCGTCGTGCCACTAATCCAAGCATCTCTCTATAATCTGCCCCAAATTCCTCTTCCTTACCTACTTCGGAGTCCTCTAGTATTGTCATGTCATCAGATTGCGTTTCATCTTCAGACTCAATCTCCCCACTTTCCAAAACTACCATTGCTCTCTTGTTTGGACATTGGCTAGCTATGTGTCCTCGTCCCTGACATTTAAAGCATTTAATATCACTAGAACGAGTTGTTGGAGGGGCTGTTTTACCTTGAGAAGTTGTGGCATGGGTGGATGTTTTGGGCTCGGTCTTGACCTTGGAAATAGACGAACTATCCTCCTTTCTTGGGTAGCTCGACCTCCAAGGTGAACTACCCCTCTTCTAACTTGAGTGTTGCAGGGCTGGTCTTGGTCGTGAACTACCCCTCTTCAATTGCTTCTCTACCTTAATTGCCATATGCACCAAATCTTCTAACTCAACATAATGATGCAACTCAATGGTGTTGGCAATTTCTCAATTCACCCCATTCAGAAACCTAGCCATTGTTGCCTCTTGATCTTCCTCTACATTGGCTCTAATCATAGCCATCTCCATCTCTTTGTAATAATCATCCACACTTTTATTACCTTGATGAAGTCCTTGCAGCTTGAGGTATGTCCCTGTAGTAATGACTGGGTACAAATCGCCTCCTCATCACTCTCTTCATCTCATCCCAAGTTGCAACAGGATGTTCTCCATTCCGCCTCCTATTGAGACACAATTGATCCCACCACACAATAGCATAATCAGTAAATTCAATTGCAGCAAGCTTTACCTTTTTCAACTCGGAATAGTTGTGGCAATCAAACACCAACTCAATCTTCTTTTCCTACTCAAGATAGGCTTCTGGATCACTCCTTCCTTGAAACGCAGGAATCTTCAGGAATGGATGGAACCGCGACCCTATGCTTAGCAAAGCTAGAACCTTGGTATAGTTGAGGACGCCACAAACGAGGATGGAAATCTCGTTTGATAAGTCAAAGATGAACGCCACAAGAATAATCTTGATAAGTTCGAAAAGTTCTTGAGAACTTAAGGAGAATAATCTCACAGATTTAATTTCAGAATTGTCTTTGTCGTGTGCCACCCCTCTTTAATTTCTTCTCCACCTTAATTGCCATGTGCACCAAATCCTCCAATTCAACATAATGATGCAACTCAATGGTATTAGCAATCTCTCGATTCAGCCCATTCAAAAATCTAGCCATGGTCGCCTCCCGATCGTCCTCTACATTGGCTCTAATCATAGCCATCTCCATCTCTTTATAATATTCATCAACACTCTTATTACCTTGATGAAGACCTTGCAGCTTGAGGTATAAGTCCCTGTAGTAATGACTGGGTACAAATCGCCTCCTCATCACTCTCTTCATCTCATCCCAAGTTGCCACAGGATGTTCTCCATTCCGCCTCCTATTGATACACAATTGATCCCACCACACAATAGAATAATCAGTAAATTCAATTGCAGCAAGTTTTACCTTTTTCAACTCAGAATAGTTGTGGCAATCAAACACCAACTCAATCTTCTTTTCCCACTCAAGATAGGCTTTCGGATCACTCCTTCCTTGAAACGCAGGAATCTTCATCTTGATGCTTCCTAAGTTGTTATCAACACGATCAACACGATCCCTAGCATCTCTATCCTGACCATGTCGCCTATTGTTGCCCACCGAAATTCTGTCAAATTCTTCATCTAAACCTTCCTCATCGATCTCATCAACATCTTCAACATCTTCCACTCTTTGCCGCATTCTGTTCCTCCTGGGTACATTCGGAGCAACTGGTGGTTGCACCCTTTCTGGCCTCTGTTCTACCCTATCCAACCTCTCATGAATCTGCTCCAATTCAGCCCTCATCATTCGTCTCATCTCTCTCATCAATGCCTGCATTTGTAAGTTCTGTCCAATGGGTTGTTGAACACTTTCATTAATGTTGTCTGCTTGATTTTGAGACATGATTAAATTTCACTCCCTCACGTGTTTCACTCAACTCAATTTGGCTTTTACCCTCTATTAATCTCACGCACTCTGCCTTTTTCCTTTCGTATTCTCCTTCAAGTTCCCTAGAACTAATCAAGAGTACCAAGATAGGCACTAAAGCAGCGTATTACTTTTTTTTTTTAAAATTTGATGATTTTTTTTTTTAGACCTCTAAGACTCTGGAAACAAGGTTAGAGAAAGAAACTTGAATAAAATTAGAAGAAGGAAACCTAGAAAAATAAGGAAAGTTGCAAAAACCCTAATCTAAAACACAAAAATGCCCAAAACTCATAGAAAACGTTGGAATTTGGCCCTAAGAGGGTAGTGCCCACAGCTTTGCTGTGGGTTATGCTCAGAACGTCATTTCCCTTCAGAAAAGCTTGGCCACGAAGGCTAATTCAACAAAAACAAGTTTTTTTACTGTTCACTGTTTTGCCTTTTTTTTTTTTTTTCTTTTCAGCTCCGAAATTTTTTTTTTCTTGACTTTTCTTGCTGTTTCTTTTCTTGATTTTCAAAAACAAATGCAATGAGCAAGTAACTAAGACGTCGAATTTAGAAGCACAAGAAACCCTAATTCAAGATTCTAGGGTTTGGCCAATGGAAAGTTAAACAAGAACGAAATTGTAGCAGGAAAACAGAATTGAAGCAAGAAAACAAATTTAACAAGAAAACAAACTTGAAGACCAAGAAAAGACTCCTATTTACTATTCACATGAATAGTAATATGAATAGTAACTAAAAAGGAAGCAAACTTGCAGCCCAAGAAAAGCTCCTTTCTAGTGTGAACACCTATTCTTGCAGCCCAAGAAAGTATTTTTCCTAGTGTGAACACCTAATAAACTAGAATTCAAATTAATACTAAAACCAAAACTAAGATAGAATTACAAAGAAATCAAATCTTGACTAAATCTTCGAATCTTCTTGAAACTTCTTGAAGAATCCTGAAGTTCTTGAATCTTGAAAATAGAATCTTGACTTGAATCTTTGCTGGAAAATTTGCCCAAATAAATGGTTCATTGAACTTGGACTCTTAAGACTGGTTCTCATCACGTATCAGCCTCAGTATCAGATTCAGGGGAGGCCAGCTGTGACTAGACCTCAGCAGGGAGCTACAGTTCCTACTACTGCCAGAGCCCCCGTACCTACGGGAAACACTGCTGTAAGGCAAAATAAGCAGTGTAACTTTTGTAATCGATCGGGGCACGTGGAGGCTAATTGTTAGAGAAAGAGTGGTAAATGCACCGGTTGTGGAAGTGATGACCATAGGGTGAAAGATTGCCCTAAATATAAGAATGTTCAGGGTCGTACTGGAGGCCAAGGTGTGCAGAATAGGGCTACAGGTGCAGGTCCAGCACAGAGGGTACAGGATAGGGTCTTTGCACTAGATGCGGAGGAGCTACCCGACACTACAGCAATAGTGGAAGGTACCTTTCTTCTCAATATTCAACCAGTTAAAGTTTTGATTGATCTTGGAGCTACACATTCATTTATAACTCCTGCATGTGCACGATCTGCGAATGTTTGCATTGATAAACTGCCGCATGAAGTTGAAGTTAGTACGCCTTTAGGTGTGAAATTTGTTACTGAGTCTATTTGCAAATCTTGTGATATATGCATTGAGAACCGTAAATTTCCTGCTGATTTAATTATATTGCCCTTCTGTGACTTTGAAATCATTTTGGGAATGGACTGGTTGGGGAAATACTATACTCAGTTGGATTGTAGAACAAAAATTGTTTATCTTCAGATTCCTGACCTATCGGTACTGGAGATTGTTGGGAACTGCAGGGCTGCCCGAATACCTCTTTTATCATTGATCAAGGCTTCTAAGTTGTTGAAAAAAGGTTGTGAAGCTTACTTAGCTTATCTGATCAATCAACCTACTGATAAGTTGAATTTGAATGTGGTTCCAATTGTTAAAGACTTCCTTGGTGTATTTCCGGAGAAATTACCGGGTTTACCACCGGATAGGGAGATTGAGTTTGTGATTGATCTTGTGCCAGGCACTATACCAATTTCTAGAAGTCCTTATAGAATGGCATCGGCTGAACTTCAGGAATTAAAAATTCAGCTTCAGAACTTGCTTGAGAAAGGGTTTATACAACCTAGTTCTTCGCCGTGGGGTGTGCCTGTGTTGTTTGTGAGAAAGAAAGACGGCACGCTACGGTTATGTATTGATTACAGGAGACTTAATCAAGTCACGATTAAGAACAAATACCCCTTGCCGTTGATTGAAGAATTGTTTGACCAGTTGCAAGGTGCGAGTGTTTACTCTAAATTTGACTTGAGGCAGGGTTACTATCAACTCAGAATTCGGAGTGACGATATACCAAAGACGGCATTCAGGACTAGATATGGCCACTATGAATTTGTTGTTTTGCCGTTTGGATTGACGAATGCACCAGCCGCATTCATGGACTTAATGCAGAGGGTCTTTCGACCTTATCTTGATCAGTTTGTCGTAATCTTTATTGACGACATTTTAGTGTACTCTAAGAATGAGGCTGAACATGAACAACATTTGAAGATTGTGCTACAGACTTTGCAAGAAAACAATTTTTTTGCTAAATTCAGCAAGTGCGAATTCTGGTTGAATCAGATATCTTTTCTAGGCCATATCATTTCAGATCAAGGAATTTCAGTAGACCCAGCTAAGATTGAAGTTGTTTCATCTTGGAAGAGACCTGAAATGGTGTTAGAGATTCGGAGTTTTCTAGGGTTGGCAGGTTACTATCTGAGGTTTGTTAAAGACTTTTCCAAAATTTCTGGACCTTTAAGCCAGTTGACTCAAAAGAAAGTTACTTACAATTGGGATGCTAAGTGTGAATCCAATTTCCAAGAACTGAAGAAGAGACTAACTACAGCTCCTATACTAGCTTTACCTGAGGGTACAGAAAACTTTGTTGTCTACAGTGATGCATCTAAAGAAGGTTTGGGCTGTGTTTTAATGCAGAATGGTAAGGTGATTGCTTATGCTTCTAGGAAGTTGAAACCTTATGAAGTTAATTACCTTACACATGATCTAGAGTTAGCTGCAGTTGTGTTTGCTTTAAAGAAGTGGCGTCATTACTTGTGGGGTAGCAGATTTGAAATTTTTACTAACCACAAGAGTCTCAAATATTTATTTTCACAAAAAGATTTGAATATGAGGCAGCGGAGGTGGCTAAAGCTATTAAGTGGTTACAACTGTTCTAAAAACTATGTGCCATGTAAGGCAAATGTTGTTGCGGATGCTTTGAGCTGGAAGGCTATTGTTGCAAGTTTAATTATCAACGATTGGGAGAATTTGGAGGAAGTTTGTTCATGGAAGCCAGAAGCTACTGAGGTAGGGATTCGATTTGCTAGCTTACAAATTCAGTCGGGATTGCTAGCACAAATCAGAGAGGCACAGAAGACTGATCCTCACATCTTGAGAATCCAAGAAAAAGCAAAAGGGGGAGAGTCAGAGTTAAAATTACATGCAGATGGTATCTTCAGATTCAGGGACAGAGTATGTGTTCCTGGAGATCCAACTTTGAAGAATGAGATTCTGTCTGAGGCACATAATTCAAGATACACGATTCACCCGGGCAGTACTAAAATGTATAGAGATTTGAAACAACACTTCTGGTGGAACAATATGAAGAGGGAGATTGCTGAGTATGTATCTAGGTGTTTAACTTGTCAGAGGGTTAAAGTTGAGCATCAGAGGCCAGCCGGGCTTTTGCAACCGTTGTCGATTCCGCAATGGAAATGGGTGCATATAACAATGGACCTTGTGACCGATCTTCCTAGATCTCCGAGAGGATGTGATTCTGTTTAGGTGGTTGTGGACCGATTGACTAAGGTATCACACTTTATTCCCGTGAACAAACAGGATAGCCTTGATAAACTAGCTGAGCTTTATGTTGCTAATATTGTGAGACTGCATGGTGTGCCACAGAGTATAGTGTCAGATAGAGATCCTAGATTTAGATCTCGTTTTTGGCAGAAGTTGCAAGAGGCCATGGGAACTAAATTAAGCTTCAGTACTGCATACCATCCACAAACTGATGGCCAGTCTGAGAGAACTATCAGGATCTTGGAAGACATGCTTCGGGCATGTGTGTTAGACTTTGGGAAGAATTGGGAGAAGTTTTTGCCTTTAGCGGAGTTCGCCTACAATAATAGTTATCAATCTACTATAGGTATGGCTCCCTACGAGGCGTTGTACGGTTGTAAATGCAGATCTCCATTGTATTGGGAAGAGGTTGGAGAGATGAGAACAGTTGATCTGACTGTGTTACTTGAGATGATTAAGATGGTAGATAATGTTCACCTTATTCGCCAGCGTATGCTTACAGCTCAGAGTCGTCAGAAGAGTTATGCAGATAAACACCATCGGGATCTTGAGTTTGCTTTGGGAGATTGGGTGTTTCTTAAGATTTCTCCTCGAAAGGGATTGATTCGGCATGGTAAGAGCGGGAAACTTAGTCCCAAGTATGTGGGTCCGTATGAGATCACTAAAAAGGTGGGTCCTTTGGCTTATCGGTTAGCTTTACCTTCGAGCTTGTCGAGACTGCACGATGTTTTCCACGTATCAATGTTGAGGAAATACCATCCTGATCCTTCACATGTTCTTGAACCAGAGTCTTTGCAGATTGAGGAAAAGTTGACTTATGAAGAGAAACCGATTCTAATTGTGGATCGGAAAGTTCAAGAACTTCGCAGGAAGAGTATTCCGTTAGTAAAGGTTCTGTGGAATCATCATGGGTTTGAGGAAGCAACTTGGGAAAGAGAGGAACAGGTTCGGAATCAGTATTCGGAGTTGTTTGTTGACCAGGTAAGAATTGCGTGGACGCAATTGTTTTAAGGGGGGAGGGTGTAATACTCGAGCCCGGAATGTGGAATTTTCTTGTTTATTATTTTGAAAATTATATTTTCTTAAATTCTTTGAGATTTAATTGTTACTTCTTTATAGTCGCAAAATGCATTTCATATCGAGAGCGATAGTTAGAGAGCGGTTTCTAGTCCTCAGCAAGTAGTGAAAACTAGTGTTTAGTGTTTTAATTTTAGTGTTTTAGTTGTTGTTAGCTAGAATTAATAATGCACTAGTTATTTTAGCTTTTAAATGCATGAAAATAGGCTAAATTGACCAAATTAAGTTAGGTTGACCAAGTGCCTTGACCATTGACCAAGCTTGTCACCTTATAAGCTTATAACATAACAAAAAAAAAAAAAAAAACAAGCATAAACAGAAAAACCTGCTGGCCGAAACACAGAGGAAAGAAAAAAAAAATTTCAACCTTCCAAACTTCCAATCTTCGCGTGAGCTTGTGCGGGGTTGTTTTTTTTTTTTTTTTTGTTAATTCAGTGGTAGTATATTAAAATGAAAATAAAAGTACATCAAGGTACAATCAAAGTACAAATAAGTTCATGAACAAAATGAAAACAAAAAATTGAAAAAAGCCAACATTAAATCAGGAAAAATCGTAAATCCCCCAATCAAACAAAGTTTTTTTTTTTTTTTTGTTAATTAATCAAACAAAGTTCGTCTGTTGAGATTGGAGGGAGCAAATTTTCGACCCATGATGATCTTCGATGTGACATCACTACGAATGTTGTTGAAAATGTGTTCCTCAGTGTAGGCTTCCTCATTGAACAATCGTCGATTTCTTTCCATCCAAATGTGGTAAATTGCTGCACAAAGAAAATTTCTGAAAATTTGTGTCTTTGCATATCATAGTTCTTGTGTTGGATAGTATGTGAGATGTCCACGAAGCTCGAAAGAGTATAAAGTGATTGATCAAGAGAGAGAGCAAGTAGACCTCGTTGCCAAATTCTTTTAGTGAAAGAGCATTCAAAGAAAAGATGCTCATTTGTTTCACATCCCATGTAGCAAAGAATGCAATTAGAATTGTTTTGAATGCCCCAAGAGACGAGTCTTTGAAGAGTGGCTAGTTTATTCTGAAAAGCAAGCCAGGAGATGAAACTGTGCTTCGGAATGCAGTTTTGGAACCAAACAAGTTTATACCAATGAATTTTCACTCTAATTTCCCTTATTCTGTTCCAAGTTTTCTTGAATGAGAAAATCCCATTATTGTAATGAGCCCAATGAAAAGTGTCACCTGAGTTATTTGGCACCAACTCGTTGGGAAAAAGACGAGCAAGAGAAGGGGGATGATGAGGCCATATCCAATTGTTATTGTGAATAATCTCACCAACTCTAGCATTGATTGGAGGATATGAAACATCAATACCGAACTCATTAAACAAGTTACCTGAGGGGTGCCAATTATCATGCCAGAAATAAGTCTGACTACCATCCCCAATGTGATGGGTAATGAATCTCTTTGCTTTGTTCCTGACTTGAAGGATTTTCCTCCACGTCCAGCTAGTGTCTTGGGGAATTTTGATAGTCCAAATGCATTTGTCACTGATATAATTAGACCAAACCCAAGAGCCCCAAAGAGAGTCACGCATTGAGTAACACCGCCAAAAGAGCTTAAGAAAAGCAGTTTGATTGATTTCCTCTATGCTTTTAATACCAAGTCCACCTTCATCAATCGGCTTACAAATACGTTCCCAAGCAATTTTAGGTCCACTGTCCCTCCATAAGAATGCTTTGAACTTACTTTCAATGACTGAGATGACACCTTTGGGAATAAACAGTGCACTGATCCAGTGAGAGTACAAGCTTGATAAGATCGATTTGATCAATTGAAGTCTACCTGCAAAAGAAAGCCATCTATTTGCCCAATTATCAATCTGCTTTGAAATTTTGTGAATGAGAGCCTGGCAATCAGATTTACAGAGTCTTCCAGAAATAAGAGGGATCCCTAAATATCGAACATGCAATTCACCTTCCTCAAATCCAAGATTAGCATTGATAAGGTTAATTTCTGCCAACCCTTCAAATGGGACTAATGTAAGTGTCCCTAAGTTTCAAAATTTTGATAACCAAGCTCAGAAAATGTCAGTCACTCCGTTCCCACCACAAGGTTCTAAAGAGAAAAATTTCACAGCTGCTGCAGGCAAAGTCATTTCAAATTTCAGTTCTTTTGGCAAGGAACATTCTGTTGCCTCAACTTCAAGAGTTAATACCTCTTTCGACTACTCTCGGGCAATCCAAGGTATCTTCGATGGAAGACCCCCTGATCGATCAACTCATTGATGCTGATGTTGTTGTTTAGTTTGTCCGTTTTCATGTTTTTGTTGCCTTCGGTCTGCGACCGATTTAGCTTTCGCTTTTTTTTGCATTGTTCTTGTTTGTGACACCAGTTGTCATGCATTGTGTACTTTGAAGTACTTTTCCTTTTTCTTTCAATAAAATACCACTGAATTAACAAAAAAAAAAAGAAAATTTGACTCTTATCAGAATTATACCTCAATCCAGAAAAATTGTGAAATTTATCAAGTGTCTGAATAATGCCTCTAACAGAATGAAGATCTGCTTTACAAAAAATCAAAAGATCATCCGCAAAACAGAGATGATTTAACTTGATTTTGGCACATTTGGGATGAAACTGAAAATCTCCAGCAATATGAAGCTTATTAAGCATCCCCGTGAGAATTTCCATGGCAATGACAAAAAGATAGGGTGAGAGTGGGTCACCTTGTCGGACTCCTTTAGTACCAGGGAAGTAACCTTCAAGACTTCCATTAATATCAATAGAGAATCTGGTTGTTGAGATGCATTCAAGGATCCATTTCACAAAGATATCCGGGAATCCAAAAGCCTTAAGAGAAAGAGCAAGGAAATCCCAGTTCACAGTATCAAATGCTTTCATGAGGTCAACCTTCATTGTGCATCTAGGAGTAAGATTTTTCTTGCAATAGCTTCTAACGAGATCCTGGGCAATAAGAATATTCTCAAAGATAGATCTGTTCTCAACAAAAGCAGATTGATTATGAGAAATAATGTGAGGCAAGCAGCTCTTCATGCGATTGGCAATAATCTTAGAGATACACTTGTAGATTGTATTACAACAAGAGATAGGTCTAAAATCTTTGACCATTGAAGGGGATTCAACTTTAGGAACTAGAGCAATAATAGTTGAGTTGAGTTCCTTCAAAATAGAAGAAGAGCGAAAGAAAGAAAGAATAGCCTCAATAACATCATTACCCACAATGTGCCAGGCAACCTTGTAGAAATGGGAAGTGAACCCATCAGGACCAGGGCTCTTGTAGCTGTTGAGTGAGAACATAACCTGTTTAATCTCATCAGCGGTGACAGGAGCTGATAACATGCTAGCAACTTCCATTGAGATAGTTTTAGAAACAAAAGGCTGAATGTCCTCCAATGTAACAGCAGGTTGACTCTGAGAAGGACCAAGAAGGTGAATATAAAAATTAACAATTTCATCACGCACCTCAATTTCATTCATTGTCTCCCTTCCATCAGAACACTTCAATTTTGTGATAAGGTTGCGTGCTTGTCTTCCATGAATAATCTTGTGAAAGTAAGCAGTGTTAGAGTCACCATCCCGTAGCCATTGAATTCTTGATTTTTGCTGAAGAATCTTGTCCTGAGCCTTAGAAAGAGAATCCATCTCACTGAGAAGATATTTTTCCCGACTGAAAGTTTGTTCATCAATATTACCACAAAGGATAGAATATTAGATTGAGTTGATTTCCTCATGGAGGCTTTGAATCCTAGCTGGGATGTTGGAGAAGAAAGAAGCATTGAAACCTTTAAGAGCTTGCTTAAGAGCTTTCTGTTTCTGAACAAGTCTGTACATTGGGGAACCTGCAATAAAGAAATTCCAGTTCCGTTTGACAACTTGTAGAAAAAGGTCATGAGAAGTCCAAGCATTGAAAAATTTAAAAGCTTTAGGCCTTGAGCTTCTTGGAAGATCAGTGTAAAGAATAAGAGGACAATGATCAGAGAGTCCTGGCATTTCAATATGGAGCTTAGAATGGTTGAACTGCTTCATCCATTCTGCATTCACAAGTGCACGATCAAGTTTGCTGGCCTTGAAGTGTGAGGAAGTGCTTTTGTTGCTCCAAGTATAAAGAGGGCCATTACTGGGATGATCAATGAGGTTAGCTTGACAGATACAATTCTTGAAGTCAAGAGCAGAACTAGGGAGATTTTGAGATGATCCTTCATCCTGGAAAAGTGTTTCATTGAAATCTCCTAAGATGCACCATGGCCGAGTAGCACAAGTTGAACTCCAAGCAACAATCTTGGACCAGAGGAATTTTCTGTTGATTGCAAGATTGTCTCCATAAACAAAAGAGGCAAAGACTTGCATATTGTTCACTCTAGATGTAATCAGACAAAAAATAGCTTGGTCAGTAGAGTCTGATGCGAACCAGCCATCAATTTCATTGCACCATTTGGATGAATTTTCTAGCAAAGATTCAAGTCAAGATTCTATTTTCAAGATTCAAGAACTTCAAGATTCTTCAAGAAGTTTCAAGAAGATTTGAAGATTTAGTCAAGATTTGATTTCTTTGTAATTTTATCCTAGTTTTAGTTTTCAGTTTTAGTTTAATTTCCTATGGATGAATTTACGTGTTCACACTAGGAGAGAGACTTTCTTGGGCTACAAGATTAGGTGTTCACACTAGAAAGGAGCTTTTCTTGGGCTGCAAGTTTGCTTCCTTTTTAGTTACTATTCACATCACTATTCACGTGAATAGTTAATAGGAGTCTTTTCTTGGTCTCCAAGTTTGTTTCCTTTGACCTAGTTACTATTCACGTTTTTCCTACTTGGGCTAGGGTTTAGGAGTCCTTTTCAAAGCAAGATACTTATTTGTTATTGCCTATATAAGGCACTTTTTGTGATAATAAAGTTAGACAATTCTGAAATTAAATTGTGAGATTATTCTCCTTGAGTTTTCCAAGAGACTCTTTTGAACTTATCAAGGGATTCCTTGTGGCGTTCAACCTTGACTTATCAAGCGGATTTCCATCCCCGTTTGTGGCGTCTTCACCATACCAAGGTTCTTGCTTTTCTAAGCAACGGGTCGCGGTTTCCATCATATTCACTATACCAAGGTTCTTGTCTTGCTAGGCAAAGGGTCGCGGTTCCATCCATTCTTGAAAGATCTTGGGTTTGTTTTACCAATCTTGGTGTTGGGTCTTGGCACATGTTGACCAGGTTCGTATCAGTTGGTAATTAGAGCTTAGGTTTATCAGGTTTGCCTATCATTTTCTTGTTTTCTTAGTTAATTCCGTGAGTCTAGGTCTAGGTTTAAATTCCTTTCTTTGTTCTTGATTGTGTCTTGCTGCCAATTCGTTTTAGGTTGTGTTTCAATTCTGTTCTTGCTTCAATTTCGTTTCTTATCTTGTGTTTCAAGTCTGTTTTCTTGTTGAAATCCGTGTCTTGTGTCAAGTATTTTATTGTTTTCTCATCAAATCCGTGGGTAGGGTTAAGGTTTTCAATTAGGACAAAACCCTAATTGGTTGTGTGCTCAAATCTGAAATCTTGGTTTCTTAGTCATTGTTTTCGTTTCTGAAAATCAAGAAAAGAACATCAAGAAAGAAAAGAAACTTCAAGAAAAGAAAAAAAAAAATTCGGAGCTGAAAAAAAAAAAAAAAGGCAAAACAGTGAAAAGTAAAAAAACTTGTTTTTGTTGAATTAGCCTTCGTGGCCAAGCTTTTCTGAAGGGAAACGACGTTCTGAGCATAACCCACAAAAAAGCTGTGGGCACCACCCTCTTGGGGCCAAATTCCAACGTTTTCTATGAGTTTTGGGCATTTTTGTGTTTTAGAATAGGGTTTTTGCAACTTTTCTTATTTTTCTAGGTTTCCTTCTTCGAGTTTTATTCAAGTTTTTTTTCTCTAACCTTGTTTCCAGAGTAGTAGAGGTCTGAATAAAACAAAAAAAACAAAAAAAAAAGTCAAATTCCAAAATTGATTATTACGCTGCTTGGTATTCTTGGTAAGTTCTAGGGGCTTGAAAGAGAATACGAGAGGAAAAAGGCAGAGTGTGTGAGATTATTAGAGGGTAAAAGCCAAGTGAGTTAAGTGAAACACGTGAGGGAGTGAAATTCAATCATGGCTCATAATCAAGAGGATGACATCAATGTAGAAGGTCAACAACCCGTAGTCCCTAATTTGCAGATGCAAGCATTGATGGGGGAGATGAGACAAATGATGAGGGCTGAATTAGAACAAATACATGTGAGGTTGGATAGAGTAGAAGATAGAGCACAACGAAGGCAGCCACAAGTTGCTCAAAACGCACCAAGGAGAAACATGGTGCCAAGAAGGGAAGTTGAAGATGTTGATGAAGAGTTTGACAGAATTTCGGTGGGCAGCAATAGGCGACATGGTCGGGATAGAGATGCTAGGGATCGTGTTGATAACAAGTTAGGAAGTATCAAGATGAAGATTCCTGCGTTTCAAGGAAAGAGTGATCTGGAAGCCTATCTTGAGTGGGAAAAGAATATGGAATTGGTTTTCGATTGCCACAACTATTCCGATTTGAAAAAGGTAAAACTTGCTGCAATTGAATTTACTGACTATACTATTGTTTGGTGGGATCAATTGTGCGTTAATAGGAGGCGGAATGGAGATTGTCCTATTGCAACTTGGGATGAGATGAAGAGAGTGATGAGGCAGCGGTTTGTCCCAAGTCATTACTATCGAGATTTATACCTCAAGCTGCAAAGTCTTCATCAAGGTAATAAAAGCGTGGAAGAATATTACAAAGAGATGGAGATGGCTATGATAAGAGCTAATGTAGAGGAAGATCGGGAGGCAACAATGGCTAGATTTTTGAATGGGTTGAATTGTGAGATTGCTAACACGATTGAGTTGTATCATTATGTTGAATTAGAAGATCTGGTACATATGGCAATTAAAGTGGAGAAACAACTAAAGAGGGGTGGTACACGACCAAGACCAATCTCACCTTGGACGACGAGCAACCCAAAGGAAGAAGAAAATTTGTCCACTTCCAAGGCCATGCCTGAGCCAAAACCATCAACTAATACCATGACCTCCCAAGGTAAATCGGCTTCTACAACTCGATCTCGTGATATTAGATGTTTTACATGTTAGGGATGGGGACATATAGCAAACCAATGTCCAAACAAGCGAACAATGGTAATCCTGGATGATGGAGAGATTGAATCCCAGGATGAATCACATTATGATGACATGCCCATACTAGAGGACACCGTAGTGGGAGAAGAGGAGTTTGGGGCGGATCATGGACAGATGCTTGGACTAGTGGCACAACGAGCCTTGAGCTTACAAGCTAAAGAAGAGGAAGAAGTAGTACCACGTAAGAACATATTTCATACTCATTGCCACGTAAAAGACAAGGTATGTAGTGTTATTATTGATGGTGGTAGTTGCACTAACGTTGCTAGTTCTTCCATGGTTGAAAAGCTAGGACTCACAACTATTAAGCATCCATGTCCATACAAGCTACAATGGTTGAATGATTGTGGTGAGGTAAGGGTTACAAAACAGGTTGTGGTGCCGTTTCGCATTGGAAAGTATAAAGATGAGGTATTGTGTGATGTGGTAACAATGCATGCTAGACATCTACTCTTAGGAAGACCGTGGCAATTTGATCGACGTGTGCAGCATGATGGCTTCACCAATAAGTGCACATTCATGTTCAATCAGCGGTCAATCACTCTAGTTTCCATAACACCCAAAAAAGTTTATGAGAGTGAACAAAAGAATTTGAGAGAACAAAAGAATTTGAGTGAGCAAAAGATTGAGAGTGAAAAGAAAAAAAGCAAGGTCGAATTAGGAAAGGTAGAGAGGAAAGAAAAGAATTCAACCAATGAGGTAAAAATAGAGGGAAAGCAAAGAAAATTTTATGCAAAAACAAGTGAGGTTAAGAGAGCTTTGATTTCAAAAAGGCCAATGATTATACTTATGTACAAAGAGGCTCTTTTAAACACTAACCAACTTTACTTTGCATTGCATAGTGTTTCTTTCTTGCAGGATTTTGAGGAAGTGTTTCCTGCGTATGTACCACATGGTCTACCACCTAGGCTGGTCTTTGAACCTAGTGGATTTGAGGACAAATCCTTCTCAAGAGGGGGGAATGATGCAAACCAGCCATCAATTTCATTGCACCATTTGGATGAATTTTCCAGCAAAGATTCAAGTCAAGATTCTATTTTCAAGATTCAAGAACTTCAAGATTCTTCAAGAAGTTTCAAGAAGATTTGAAGATTTAGTCAAGATTTGATTTCTTTGTAATTTTATCCTAGTTTTAGTTTTCAGTTTTAGTTTAATTTCCTATGGATAAATTTACGTGTTCACACTAGGAGAGAGACTTTCTTGGACTACAAGATTAGGTGTTCACACTAGAAAGGAGTTTTTCTTGGGCTGCAAGTTTGCTTCCTTTTTAGTTACTATTCACGTCACTATTCACGTGAATAGTTAATAGGAGTGTTTTCTTGGTCTCCAAGTTTGTTTCCTTTGACCTAGTTACTATTCACGTTTTTCCTACTTGGGCTAGGGTTTAGGAGTCCTTTTCCAAGCAGGATACTTATTTGTTATTGCCTATATAAGGCACTTTTTGTGATAATAAAGTTAGACAATTCTGAAATTAAATTGTGAGATTATTCTCCTTGAGTTCTCCAAGAGACTCTTTTGAACTTATCAAGGGATTCCTTGTGGCGTTCAACCTTGACTTATCAAGCGGAGTTCCATCCCCGTTTGTGGCGTCTTCACCATACCAAGGTTCTTGCTTTTCTAAGCAACGGGTCGCGGTTTCCATCATATTCACTATACCAAGGTTCTTGTCTTGCTAGGCAAAGGGTCGCGGTTCCATCCATTCTTGAAAGATCTTGGGTTTGTTTTACCAATCTTGGTGTTGGGTCTTGGCACATGTTGACCAGGTTCGTATCAGAGTCAATTTGAGTAATATCAAATAGGCTTTTGTTCCAGAAAATCCAGATACGACCAGAAGGGCTAGAGTTGTAGTTATGCATGAACCCAAAGATACTAAACTTACGAGAAATAATATTACATTCATTACCCTTCTTGACTTTTGTTTCAACAATACTGAAAACATCAATTGAAAAACTTATTTACAAGTTTAAAAACTTCCTTTTGTTTTTGGGGGTTACTAAGCCCCCAAATATTCCAGACTGAAAAAATCATGGTAAACTGGGTTGAGCCGACAAGATAGGAGAGCCAGGCTGCTCAGTTTGAGGCTTATCAGATTGCTTAGCCACCTCAGTATCATCTTTCAGAGGAAGAATTTCTCCAGGTTCTGGATTAGAAAGACCATCATCTGGATTATCATTCAGGTTGTCAAGGGCATCATATTTATTAGCAGTTGGAGTACTTTTGCTGAAGTTGAGCTTTGGGGAAGAAGTGCCAGATTTTTGTGAAGATGTTGCTTGGACAAATTGTGGATTGAAGGGATTCATGACTTTGTCCTGGGTAGACTTAGGAGAGGATGTGGAGTTACCTGAATTCTTTTTCCTAGTAACTTCAGTCCATTGGTCATCGTGGCCATCAATTGCACCAGTTTGTGGGCAGGGTTGTTGTACAGGAACATTTTCCACATTATCCTCTTGTTGTTGAGTAGGTTGCTGAGAGGTCTCAATCTTCGTCAAAGGTGGATCAGGCTGTTGCAGAGACACCGGATTCCCCTTAGGGGATGAGGGGCAATCAGATGATCGATGGCCAATAATATGACATATTGCACATTTGCTTGGTTTCCATGCGTATTCAACGGAAACAGCAACCCAATCTCCCTTTTGGTCTTGACATTTGATTGTATTACGAAGCTCATTGTTAAGGTTGATCTCAACGCAAACATGAGCGTACCCAAGTTGAGTTCTTGTAGCAGTCAGAGGATCCATTTGTAATGGTCTACCCAAAACACTGGCTACACGGCTAAGACCTTCCATTGTCCACAAGCTGAAAGGAACATTTCTCAACTTGATCCATATAGGAACTTTGTCACACTTGAATTCAACTCGTTGGGCATTAGGATCCCATTTTCACAGGAGCAAAGGTCTATTATTGACATGCCATAATTGACCGAGAATTTTGGGAATAACTTCAGGGTTTTCAAATCTGAAAACATACAGACCATTATCAGTTGATCTAACATCCACTTGGCCAAATTTCTTCCAGATGTTATTGACAAATTTGCTGATAAGGAAAAAAGGAGGAGGCTTGTCAAGAAATTGACCCAATAAACAGCCTTCCCAATAGGAGTTTCCCATTTCATGCACTTCAGGTGGAGCTGAGCAAGCTGGTAGACCATCGTGAAGAGTTGGTTCATAGCATTCCATCCTGTAGGATTCAGGGATTGAACTCATGAACATATCCCTCCAATTAGAAGTCACGGAGGCTCTTGGTTGAGCATATTGCTTACGACTTTTCTTGCCTTGATTAATATGAGTGGCCCAATTTTTCTTGCCTTGCCTTGTGCGGGGTTGTTACCGAGGCATCTAACGTTGTTTTCCTAGAGACTAGGAGTGCCTAAGGTGAGGGAAGCACGTTATTTGCGCATTCAAATGTCATGTATGTTAACTTTGTGATTTTTGGGTTTTATCCGTAGGTTGTTGTTTTAATCATTTTGACGCTTAAAGAATGTTCCTTGTCAATTGTAGAACATGTATTTATAGCTTTTTAACATTTTCTGCGGTTGAATGTTGAGATTGTAATTTAAAATGTCAATTGAATAGTAAAATATGAATAGTAAACCATCGAAACGTAGAAGTTGTTCCGTTATGCGTTTTGTTGATGTGAAAAGATGCTAGATATGCTAGAATGCCTAAATGCCTGATTTGTTTGGATTGTGTAATGGAAAAAACGAGAAAAATGCATTGGTGAAAGTCGGGGTCATTTAGGTCGAGTTTAGCATTTTTCTTGTTTTGCGTGATGGCATTGTCTCGGGAGGCCATGGAAGCACTTTTGGTGTGGTTATGGCATTGGCTGGGTGTTTGGATAGAGTAGTTGTAGTTCAAACGAGCAAAGGGGGAAATCGGGGCTTTGCATGAATTCTAGGGTAAAGTAGGGTTTCGGGGTCTTTAGACGTGCCTTATGGTGACCTAGGAGGATTGGTGAAGTCGGTTTCCAAAACTCGTGGCTCGTTTGAAAGTGGTAGCATTTGGTAAGTTGGGGTCGTCTTGTGTTTTTGTTGGTTTTCATAGAATTTTGCTTGTAGAATGCTTGTTAATGCTTATTATGCTTGTTAGAGTTGAATCTGATTGGAATGGTTATCAACTGTTGCTATTGCGTGCGAGAGTAACCTACTTTGTTTTTCTCCCACGTGTGGCTCTATTGCTTGATTACTCGATTGTTGCATTGTATCTTGTATTGCATTCATAGAGTCAGGGGCGGTGTGATGGGCCTCTCTGGGTAGCTTCGGGTTGCCAGTGTTGGTTGCCCTAGCTCCGTGTCCTATTCCCTTTCTCGCTTGGGTTGCCTCCCACGGAGATTTGGGTTGTAGTATTGATGGATACTTCCGGGGTATTCCAAACTGAAGTTATAAGGTGGTTTGGGCTGGCGCGTCGTCATCGAATTCGTGATTGAAAGTTGCTCGTGGAAAGAGAATTGTATCCTTTGATTGAATGTTTATAGCTTTTAATGCTTGTCTTACTTATTTGATGGCTTTGTTTGTATCTTTATATGTACTTGAATAAATTGCTTGACTATTTGCATTGCATTCTCCTCTCATCTCCGTCCTTGAGACCATTTGCCCTCGCTGAGCAATAGTTTTTGCTCATTCCTTTCTATACCATATTTTTACAGGAGTAGTTGAAGCTGACCCTATTGAGGTAATTGAGGAAGAGGAGCAAGTGGAGGTGTTTTTGATGCGAACCAGCCATGAGCGTCCAAGTTCAATGAACCATTTATTTGGGCGAATTTTCCAGCAAAGATTCGAGTCAAGATTCTATTTTCAAGATTCAAGAACTTCAAGATTCTTCAAGAAGTTTCAAGAAGATTTGATCAAGATTTGATTTCTTTGTAATTCTATCTTAGTTTTGGTTTTAGTATTAATTTGAATTCTAGTTTATTAGGTGTTCACACTATGAAAAATACTTTCTTGGGCTGCAAGAATAGGTGTTCATACTAGAAAGGAGCTTTTCTTGGGCTGCAAGTTTGCTTCCTTTTTAGTTACTATTCACGTGAATAGTAAATAGGAGTCTTTTCCTGGTCTTCAAGTGATATGAACCACGCAAACATGTGACGCGACCCAACACCAAATATGGCAAACGACCCCAAGACCTTTCAGGAATGGATGGAACCGCGACCCTATGCTTAGCAAAGCTAGAACCTTGGTATAGTTGAGGACGCCACAAACGAGGATGGAGATCTCGTTTGATAAGTCAGAGTTGAACGCCACAAGAATAATCTTGATAAGTTCGAAAAAGTTCTTGAGAACTTAAGGAGAATAATCTCACAAATTTAATATCAAAGTTGTCTTACTTTATTATCACAAAAAGTGCCTTATATAGGCAATAACAAATAAGTATCTTGCTTGGAAAAGGACTCCTAAACCCTAGCCCAAGTAGGAAAAACGTGAATAGTAACTACGTCAAAGGAAACAAACTTGAAGACCAAGAAAAGACTCCTATTTACTATTCACGTGAATAGTAACTAAAAAGGAAGCAAACTTGCAGCCCAAGAATAGCTCCTTTCTATTGTGAACACCTATTCTTGCAGCCCAAGAAAGTATTTTTCCTAGTGTGAACACCTAATAAACTAGAATTCAAATTAATACTAAAACCAAAACTAAGATAGAATTACAAAGAAATCAAATCTTGACCAAATCTTCAAATCTTCTTGAAACTTCTTGAAGAATCTTAAAGTTCTTGAATCTTGAAAATAGAATCTTGACTAGAATCTTTGCTGGAAAATTCATCCAAATGGTGCAATGAATGTGGATGGCTGGTTCGCATCATTCCCCTGCTCTTGAGAAGGATTTGTCCTCAAATCCACCAGGCTCAAAGACTAACCTAGGTGGTAGACCATGTGGTATGTCCCACTTGATTTACTTACCAAAGATGGTCTCAGTTATGTTTCAAGCACAATTGGTATCCCTCTTCAGATGGATTCGAAAACAGCCTCCCGTTCTCATCTTGGGTATGCAAGAGTTTGTGTTGAAATGAATATTCAAAAGGATCTGCCAGACAGAACCTTTGTTGAGCTCCCTAAAGGAGGATTGGCTGAAATTGAGATTGAATATGATTGGACTCCACTCAAATGTTCTCATTGTAACGTTGTTGGACATGACACATCCTCATGTCCTAATTCTGTTGAGGAGAAAGTGAATAATAATGTCACTAGTTCAAATTTGGATTGGACTGATGCTGGTAAGAAGTCGAGAAGGAGACGTCGTGCTTCCCGCAAAGAGAATAAGAGTAATGTGAACAGATTTAATGTTCTCAATGTTCTAGATGAGGATAATGATGATCTTGATCGTTCTCTGAATTCCAAATTTGGGAATCTTGACAATCATCAAGGTACGGGAGTTTACCATGGACGACAAAAGTCCCAAATGAAACAGGTCACTTTTTCAGCTAAGCCTTCAAATGAGTCTAATGTGAGTATCCCTAAGCTTCAAAATTCTGGTAACCAAGCTCAGAAATTGACGGTCACCCCATTCCCACCACAAGGTTCTAATGACAAAAATTCCACAGCTACTGCAGGCAAAGTCATTTCAAATTTCAGGTCTTCTGGCAAGGAAAATTCCGTTGCCTCAACTTCAAGAGTTAAATCCTCTTTTGACTATACTCGGGCAGTCCAAGGCATCTTCAATGGAAGACCACCTGATCAGAAAACTCAATGATGTTGTTCCTGTATCATTTGTCCGTTTTCATGTGTCTCTTTTGTAACTTATGGTCTGCGACCGATCTAATTTTCTCGTTTCCTCTTTGTTCTTGTTTATGACACCTGTTGTCATTCAAGTTGTACTCTGATGTACTTTTCATTTTCTTTCAATAAAATCCCACTGAATTAACAAAAAAAAAAAAAAAAATCATCCATCTCATCTCCCCCATCAATGCCTGGATCTGCAAATTCGGAACTCCCTGTTGTTGAGCTTCTTCGTTTATGTGTTCTCCATGATTTTGAGACATGATTATGACAAACTCTCCCTCACGTGTTTCGCTCAACTCAATTTGGCTTTTACCCTCTATTACTCTTACACACTGCCTTTTTCCTCTCGTATTATTCTTTTAGTTCCCTCGAAACTAATCAAACAATATCAAGAAGATTCCAAGCAGCTACTCTAGACAAGAAACAAACCAACGAATCTGAATTTTTTTTTTTCTCACGGAATTTTTTTTTTTTTTTGGGACCTCTAAGACTTAGGGAACAAGAATAGAACAAGAAACTAAGACGAATCAGCAAGAACGAAACCTAGAGAAATAAGAACAGTTAAAAAAAAAAAAAAAAACCTATGTAGAAACACAAAAAAAGGCCTAAAACTCAAAGCAAACGATGGAATTTGGCCCTAAGAGGGTAGTGCCCATAGCTTGGCTATGGGTTCTGCTCAGAACGCCGTTTTCTTTCAAAAAAGCTTGGCCTCGACAGCTAGTTCCACAAAAAAATTTCTGCCTCTGTTTTTTTTTTCTATTTTTCTTTTCTCTTCTTTTCTTTTCTTAATTTTTCAGAAACAATACAAGGAGCAAAGTAATCAAGAATTCAAGAAATCCTAACTCAAGATTCTAGGGTTTATCCAATTTGAACACAAGAAGCGAAATTGAAAAACCTAGCAATAAACGGAATTGAAAATTAGAAAAGACACAGATTTGAAAACAAGACAAGAAACAGCGTTGAAAAGATGACAAGACATGGAATTGAAACAAGACTCAATCAAGAACAAGGAATTTAAGACCTAAACCTAGACGCACGAATTGACCAAGAAAACAAGAAAAAGGATAGGCAAACCTGATAAACCTAAGCTCTGATTACCAACTGATACGAACCACGCCAACATGTGACGCGACCCAACACAAAATATGGCAAACGACCCCAAGACCTTTTAGGAATGGATGGAACCACGACCCTATGCTTAGCAAAGCTAGAACCTTGGTATAGTTGAGGACGCCACAAACGAGGATGGAGATCTCATTTGATAAGTCAGAGTTGAACGCCACAAGAATAATCTTGATAAGTTCGAAAAAGTTCTTGAGAACTTAAGGAGAATAATCTCACAAATTTAATATCAAAGTTGTCTTACTTTATTATCACTAAAAGTACCTTATATAGGCAATAACAAATAAGTATCCAGCTTGGAAAAGGACTCCTAAACCCTAGCCCAAGTAGGAAAAATGTGAATAGTAACTACGTCAAAGGAAACAAACTTGAAGACCAAGAAAAGACTCCTATTTACTATTCACGTGAATAGTAACGTGAATAGTAACTAAAAAGGAAGCAAACTTGCAGCCCAAGAAAAGCTCATTTCTAGTGTGAACACCTATTCTTGCAGCCCAAGAAAGTATTTTTACTAGTGAATAGTAACTAAAAAGGAAGCAAACTTGCAGCCCAAGAAAAGCTCCTTTCTAGTGTGAACACCTATTCTTGCAGCCCAAGAAAGTATTTTTCCTAGTGTGAACACCTAATAAACTAGAATTCAAATTAATACTAAAACCAAAACTAAGATAGAATTACAAAGAAATCAAATCTTGACCAAATCTTCAAATCTTCTTGAAACTTCTTGAAGAATCTTAAAGTTCTTGAATCTTGAAAATAGAATCTTGACTTGAATCTTTGCTGGAAAATTCATTCAAATGGTGCAATGAATGTGGATGGCTAGTTTGCATCGTCAAGTTTGTTTCCTTTGACCTAGTTACTATTCACGTTTTTCCTACTTGGGCTAGGGTTTAGGAGTCAATTTCCAAGCAAGATACTTATTTGTTCTTTGCCTATATAAGGCTGATTTTTGTGATAAAAAAGGGAGACTTTTTGACTATTAAATTGTGAGATTATTCTCCTTGAGTTCTCCAAGAGACTCTTTCGAACTTATCAAGGGATTCCTTATGGCGTTCAACCTTGACTTATCAGGCGGATTTCCATCCCCGTTTGTGGCGTCTTCACCATACCAAGGTTCTTGCTTTGCTAAGCAACGGGTCACGGTTTCCATCATATTCACTATACCAAGGTTCTTGTCTTGCTAGGCAAAGGGTCGCGGTTCCATCTAATCCTTAACGGTCTTGGGGTCGTTTGCCATATTTGGTGTTGGGTCGCGGCACATGTTGACCAGGTTTGTATTAGTTGGTAATCAGAGCTTAGGTTTATCAGGTTTGCCTATCCTTTTTCTTGTTTTCTAGGTCAATTCGTGCGTCTAGGTTTAGGTCTTAAATTCCTTTTTCTTTGTTCTTGATTGAGTCTTGTTTCAATTCCGTGTCTTGTCATCTTTTCAACTCTGTTTCTTGTCTTGTTTTCAAATCTGTCTTTTCTACTTTTCAATTCCGTTTATTGCTAGGTTTTTCAGTTTCGCTTCTTGTGTTCAAATTGGATAAACCCTAGAATCTTGAATTAGGGTTTCTTGAATTCTTGATTACTTTGCTCCTTGTATTGTTTCTGAAAAATTAAGAAAAGAAAAATAGAGAAAAAAAAAAGAAGAAAAGAAGAAAAAAAAACAGAGGCAGAAATTTTTTTGTGGAACTAGCCATCGAGGCCAAGCTTTTTTGAAGGAAAACGGCGTTCTGAGCAGAACCCATAGCTTTGCTATGGGCACCACCCTCTTAAGGCCAAATTCCATAGTCTACTAGGAGTTTTAGGCGTTTTTTGTGTTTTTGCATAGGTTTTCTTTAACTATTCTTATTACTCTAGGTTTTTTTTTTTCTACATTTGTCTTAGTTTTCTTGTTCTAATCTTTTTTCCACGTCTTAGAGGTCTGTTCAAAAAAGAAAAAAAAATGAGAAAAAAAAAATTCAGAATCCGTGACAAGAACATTATAGTCGTTTGGTTTGTTTATCATCTTGGATCCTTATTGTTTTGTTAGTTTCTAAAGAACATAAAGAAAAATACGAGAGGAAAAAGGTAGTGTGGTGAGATTATTAGAGGGAAAAAGACAATTGAGTTGAGAGAAACACGTGAGGGAGTTTAATTTTAACCATGTCTCAAACTCAAGGGAACAACACAAACGAAGAAGGTCGACAAGCCGCTGCTCCGAATTTAAAGATGCAGGCATTGATGTGGGAGATGAGACAAATGATGAGGGCTGAATTGTTTCAACTACATGAGCGGTTGGATAGGGTTGAAGAAAGCACACAAAGGGCACAACCACCAGTTGCTCCAAACGCACAAAGGAGGAACGGGTTGCATAGAGGAGTTGAAATGTTTCCCGTGGACGTACCACATAGTCTACCACCTAGGCTGGTCTTTGAACCCGGTGGATTTGAGGACAAATCCTTCTCAAGAGTGGGGGAATGATGCGAACCAGCCATGAGCGTCCAAGTTCAATGAACCATTTATTTGGGCGAATTTTCCAGCAAAGATTCAAGTCAAGATTCTATTTTCAAGATTCAAGAACTTCAAGATTCTTCAAGAAGTTTCAAGAAGATTTGAAGATTTGATCAAGATTTGATTTCTTTGTAATTCTATCTTAGTTTTGGTTTTAGTATTAATTTGAATTCTAGTTTATTAGGTGTTCACACTAGGAAAAATACTTTCTTGGGCTGCAAGAATAGGTGTTCACACTAGAAAGGAGCGTTTCTTGGGCTGCAAGTTTGCTTCCTTTTTAGTTACTATTCACGTTACTATTCACGTGAATAGTAAATAGGAGTCTTTTCTTGGTCTTCAAGTTTGTTTCCTTTGACCTAGTTACTATTCACGTTTTTCCTACTTGGGCTAGGGTTTAGGAGTCCTTTTCCAAGCAAGATACTTATTTGTTCTTTCCCTATATAAGGCTGATTTTTGTGATAAAAAAGGGAGACTTTTTGACTATTAAATTGTGAGATTATTCTCCTTGAGTTCTCCAAGAGACTCTTTCGAACTTATCAAGGGATTCCTTGTGGCGTTCAACCTTGACTTATCAGGCAGATTTCCATCCCCGTTTGTGGCGTCTTCACCATACCAAGGTTCTTGCTTTGCTAAGCAACGGGTCACGGTTTCCATCATATTCACTATACCAAGGTTCTTGTCTTGCTAGGCAAAGGGTCGCGGTTCCATCCAATCCTGAACGGTCTTGGGGTCGTTTGCCATATTTGGTGTTGGGTCGTGTCACATGTTGGCGTGGTTCGTATCAGTTTCCTTGATAGCACTTCTTTGCTTAGCTGGTGGTTGGTTGCCAGACTTTTGTGCGGGCCATGCTTGATGTGTTTAATGCTTGGTCGTCGCTTTATTTTGAGGCTTGTAGCCTTGTATGTAGTTCTATTTTGAGGCCTTTATGGTCTTTTGTTGTAAAGGTTTAAAGATTGTAAAGTTGTAAAGTTATACTCTTATGACTAGTAAAGAATTGCATACTAATGGTTAACTGTTTAGTGGCATAAATACTTGTGTAGTATGCATGGCATTTTGGGTTTGCAAAGTTGTTAATGAGAAGATGTATATTTTCTAAAAGAAAGTTGTCTTGATTCAAATGTATATTATGGTATTCGCAAGTATTATATTGATTGTAGGGTTGTCGGATCGCCCATAGTACAGAGGAGACTCCGTCCGTGTGTCGGGTCCGGGCTTGGCCTTTTGCGGGGTTAGGTCGGGGCGTGACAGTACGGATCATTGATTGTGATAATAAATAGTGAACTATATGATTATCGGTTAATAGTTTACTATTTAGTTGAGAATTGTGCAAATTAATCCTCAGACATGAGAAATTGCAGTTGCCGGTTATATCAGGGGCTAAATATTGCTTTTGGACAATACCTGCCTTTTATAAGATGAGTTATAGCCTTTCACATTTTAGTCTTTTGATATAGACTAACAGGTAATTGTCAAGATAGGATCTGTTAAACCTCCGATGTGAGTGGATGTCCTGTGATATTTGAAGTCGGTAGATAAACGAGGAAGTCCTTGGCCAAGGCAAGTATGAATTGATGGAAATGGGTTTTTCCTTCGCAGTCATCTCTCACATCGTGAGGACCAATGTAATTGCCAGCTAAATCCGCATGTTGAGTCACGGTCCCACATTGGTGTTGATCAATGCTATGCAAGCTTGTACCGCAGCAATGCAAGGTAGTACCTTGGGATTCATCACTACAATTGTCCTCGGACATTGATGTAGGAATCGGAGTTGAACAAGTTTCTTCCTTCATTGAATTAATTTATTCTTCACGCGGATTTGAACGACAACCTTCATCCTTAGAAGTATCATGAGCTGAATTCGTAGTACAATTCACTGATGGGAAGTATCATTCTTCGCTGGAGATTTTGAAGAAGCCTGAGTTGAAGGAATTCCAAGCCAGGGAGCAGTTGGATCAAGACCCATTGCTCTAATGGATTCCTACAAATCAGCAAGTCTTAAACCTTTGAGAAATCGATCTAAATTCTTAGCTAAACGAATTTCAGAGTAGTCTTCAATTTCAATCTCTTCATTACTCATGTCAAGACCTTCATCGTATTCAAAGAGTGCAGCCTGATTTGCTTGAATGGCTTTAAAAGTTTGCTCAAGCTCTTGGCTTGAGTTGAATGATTCTTTGCCTCTAGCAGGAGAGAAGGACGACGAGGAGTAACCTGTTTCTTCATTGATTTTCTCCATAGTAATAGAAGATTTGGACATAACTTTTAACTGTTCACTTGAGTGACGAGCGGAGGAAGAAGCAAATTTATTGCCTCTTCCCCCCATAGGGGAGTAGGAGTGAGATTTTCTCGTAAATGTGAAGGTCTTGTGGTGGCAGTAGTGATGGAGGAGGAAGGGTTGTGGGTAGTCAAAGGCCTAGGTTGTAGAGAGAAGGCAGAGAAAAAAATTTAAGAGAGTTGTTAATGGTTTTATTGCTACTTGAACAAATCCAAAATGCAAATATTTGTACTTTCATTTATGCATTTCTATAAGATGTTCAGAAAGCAATTGAAATGTTTATCAGCACAAGCTAAGTAGACAACAAGAGGGAGGACAACAAGGTACTCTAAAAAACCAGGTCGTTGACTCACCATTGACCACAAACAAACCACCCTAAAAATCTCTCTATCACCACCAAAACACTCACTACTTGTCCTGGAAAATACTATTACGCCCCTTATGGGGGGAAGAGGCAAGAAAACTACCCCTTCCTCCTCACGTCGTTCTAGTGATCGGATAAAAGCTAAGTCCAAGTCCATAATAACCATGGAAAAGGTGAATGAAGATGACAAATCCTCCTCCTCCTCCTCCTCCTCCTCAGTGAAAAGTGAAGACTCACTTAACTCAAGTCAATAGCTCGAACGAGTTTTCCATTAAATTCAAGCTAAACAGGCCGCGTTTTTTGAATACAATGAAGGAATTGATATGAGTGAGGACGAGTATGAAATCGAAGACTATTCAGAAATTCGTTCAGCTCCAAGTCTTGATCGTTTTCTCAAAGGTTCAAGATTGGATGGTGTTCGTGACTCCATTAGAGCAATGGGGTTGGATCCGAATGCTTCTTGGCTTGGTCTTTCTCCCGGTGTTATGAAGAATGGATCGAGTTCGGAGCATAACAGTTTTGGAAGGTAGTCACCTAATTCCAGCAATGGCTATTCTGCTAGTTCGAACATGGCCAATGTTGTAGGGCCTACAAATGATACCGTTCAAAATTTAGATTATACCGAGGTGCATGCTACCACAACTCATGCGGCTGGCCCACTTAATGACCATCCACTTCAGCCAAATTTGGATTCACATGGTATCCACGGTCAAAATGATCAAGCTATTTCCGTTGCACCTACTACTCATGTCACGGCGAATGGCCCACGTGAAGAAAATTCAAATAAGCTAAGTTTGGATTTTAACTTGCCTAGTGGAGAACGGGTGTCCCCACCGGCACATGTTATTGACTCCAATTCTGCTAAGTAAGCAATTCAAAGAGATGAGCACATGGGCCACCTTGGACAATTGCATGATAATATTACGCATGCAGATGAAGAAAACATTGGCCACGAGACTCTTGCTTTGGACGACAATGCCAATTCAAATATTCTCAATGATAATGCGACGGGCCCGCAAGCACATGGGTTTGTCCAAGCCACTCGAGTTGCCAGCCATGCCTCTACTATTGAGCCTTCAGACATATCAATTGCCACAATTCACGCTGGTCAGCATAAGGACAAACAGGTTCATGCTCCAAGTCTTCACACGGATCCGATTGTAAACGTGGGCCATGCGAATGATGGTGATTACACAATTTCAATTGCAAACAAAAAATCGGATGATGCTCTTTCTGGTGGCCAACATGTGGTCCCCAACAATTTGATTCAACCTTCTGCCAACAATATGCATGTGGAAAAGTGAACATCGGCCAAAGTGCTCTTGCTTTGACCGAAAATGCCAACTCAATTCTGTCCATTGATAATGTGGACAAAAATGAAAATGCGGAGCCCAATGAGAAATTGCGGAGCCCCACGCGTCAACTTCAGCCCTATGCGCACATGCAGCAAATTGCTATTACACATGCCTTATCCAACAAGAATGCCAATGCCGAAAGTCAAGCTAGAATTTCTAATGGGAATTCGAGTCTTCTTCTCAACAATGCATGGGCCGCCCCTGGTCCTCTTTCACATGGAGTCGACTCAAATAATGCTGATTTCAATACGAATTAGATTCACAATTCATCTGAAGTGGAACATCTTGTTGGTGATCCTTTTGGCCAAAATCTTCCAGCTCATTTCAACAATGGCCTCTTTGCAAATTTACAAAATGAATTTCCTTCCCTGCAATAAACTTTTTCTAAACCTGCTGAAGCTCATGGTTCTGATCAATTACAAGACAATATCCATGCAAATACTTCACTCTTTGACCAATTTCCATCGGTCCAGCAAGCTAACAACCATGGTGTTAAGAATTCAGCAACTTTGGGACATCAACCTATTCATCACACTCCTAATTTTGTCACAAACAACTGGCAAAAACACTTTCTAGGTGAATTAAATGTTTCACTCAAGCTAAACTTCTTTAGGAATTTTAAAAACAAAGATGGGAGAACCATTGCTGTCCCTCCAGAAAGCGTCTTCTATGCAGGTGCTTAACATTGGAATTCCCGTATTATTGGTCAGTTTATTGGCAAACCTCCCCCTTTCTTCTTAATTAGGAGAATGGTCGATACTCAATGGAAGAAATTTGGTCATGTTGAGATTCAATCTAATGAGTCTGGGTTGTTTATGTTCCGATTTGAATCTCAAGAGTTTTGTGATAGTGTGATGCAAGAGCTTTGGCATGTTCACCATCATCCCCTTCTCCTTAGACATTGGGAAATTGGTCTCTAACTCATCAAGCTCAACTGTGAACGAGTGCCAATCTGGTTAAAATTGAGAAATGTTCTGCTTGATTTACTTAGCAATGATGGTCTCAGTTTCGTTTCAAGCACAATTGGCCTCCCTCTTCAGATGGATTCAAAAATTGCCTCACGGTCATATCTCGGTTATGAAAGAGTATGTGTGGAAATGAATATTCTAAAGGATTTCCCAGATAGGACATATGTCGAACTCCCTAATGGGGAAGAGGCTGAGATCCTAATCGAATATGATTGGAAACCACAGAAATGTACTTTTTGTAATGTTGCGGGTCATGACACTTCCAATTGTCCTAATTCTCTAGACAATCGGGTTGAGGATAAACCTTTAGGCACCAATTCAGAATGGAATGAAGCAGATAAAAAGCATAGGAGGAGACGTGGTGCTTCACGTCAAAAAGAGCATCTGGTTAGCAATAACATATTTAATATACTTAACTCAGATGAAGCTCATGGAGATCAAATTGATGAACGTTCCCAAGAAAATTTTTCTAAGTCCAAGACTGTAGAGAATAAAACTGCTGGAACAGGTTACTCCGTACCCATCTCAAGGTTCTAAGGATAAGGTTTCTACTCGTACTTTTGGCAAAGCCATCTCTACCAATCGTGCTATTGGCATCTCTTCCAACACTGCATCTACATCCAAGGCAACACCTTCCTTTGATTATACTAGGGCAGTTCAAGGCATGTTTAACGGAAGAGCCCCTGATCAAAGAACCCACTAAGGAGATTTTCCTTTGTTTTCCTGTCTTTTTGTTCTTTCAGTCCTTGTTTGGGCTAATTCTCTTTTGCATTCCTTGATCTTGTTTTGATGTTGTTTGTCAATAATCTTGTACTTGTACAACTTCTTTTGGATATCAATAAAACTCCCACTGAATTAACAAAAAAAAAATAGTAATTGAAATGTTTGATGTCCTTCTTTGAGATGGACTGTTTCTTCTACAGTTTTAATAACATAATCTAAGGCAAATGCAAAACTGCCTTGTTTAAAAATGGTAGAAGGGGGCATGGATGGTACTTTCCAAGCTAACAACTGATTTTCAACGTTTTCAAAAACCTGAACTTCTTTTTTCTTAGCTCCTAAACTGGATGCATCAGAACCAGTTCTAGACATAAACAAACTCCTTCTTAGACGATCCATAATATTTGTAAGTGTCGCTATCAATGGTTGATTACTGCCCAACAAGCCTTCACACGGCACAACAGAGTCTTACAACGTGACTACTGCACAACTTCACAATATTAAGGAAGTTAAGAAAATAGTAAGTATAAATCTAAAAGATGGCTCTGATACCACGAGGGTATTAGGGGATAATAAGCAAAGTAATTGCAAGTAAATTAAAAGCTGATACAGAGTGTGCCAGGAAATGACTTAAAAAATGCTTCAACATAATGCTCACAATTTCTTTTGATAAGTGTTTGAGATTCACAATAAAAGCCCTCTTTTAGGGTTGATAAATACAATGAATGCCTCATCTCTCACAATAATGCTCAATGATGATTCAAAGATAAAGATAATGAAAGAACTCAAGTGTAATTGCTTTGAATCAATGCCTTCAAATTTTGCAATTGAGAGCACTTAATAGAGCTGAAAAAATGGTGTAATTAATGCTCCCAACGTTCACAAACGGCTATATTTTGAATCAGCATTTTTGGCCTGACCGGTCAACCCTTGTTTGCTGGTCGACCGGTGGAAAGACCCTCGTCCGGTGGACAGGTCTCGAGCGGAAGACCCTTTGGCCATCGGTCGACCGGTTGCCGAGGGGTTGTCCAGTGGAACCAAGACTGTCAGGGTTGGATTTTTTAAAATGATTCTTTTAAACAGGTTCTGTAAGATATAAAACACACATTTCAAAAAAGAAAGTTGTTTAAGAATCACTATTGAGCATATACTATTTGCAAGCCCCAAAACCCCAGTCAAGTCCCAACCGATACCCCTTATGACTTCCGTCTCCATCCTTATACCTCTATCTTCATTCTTTGAATCTTCTTCCTTGAATTGATGGATTTTCTTCTTCCTTCTTTAGCTTGATGATCTTGGAATCGGAGTCAATCTTGATTCATCTTTACTTATGCATACTTAACAAACTCATTAAACATATTTATGGTTTGTAATCATCAAAACCAAGATTTAGAAGCCTTTTAGGCTAACAATCTCCCCCTTTTTGATGATGACAAAACTTATCACAAATAATAACAATCTAAGCATAATGAGTTTGAGAGAGTATTTAGCATTTTGTGCAATTTGAGTTTGTTTGAACCTAATATATAAGTTTGTTCAAAAACTCCCTCTCAACAAGTGCATACATAACAACTCCCCCTTAATGTATGAGCCCTTTTTAGATATGCTTCTATTATTTATACAATTTTTCTCCCCCTTTTTGTCATTAGCAAAACATGAAGATCATACACACAACAATATTAGCTTCCTAGATGACATTAGCAAGCAAAGAAAAACATGTCTAGATTTGAACACCAAATACTTGACACAAAGTCTGATACGAACCTAGTCAACATGTGCCGAGATCCAACACCAAGATTGGTAAAACAAACCCAAGATCTTTCAAGAATGGATGGAACCGCGACCCTTTGCCTAGCAAGACAAGAACCTTGGTATAGTGAATATGATGGAAACCGCGACCCGTTGCTTAGCAAAGCAAGAACCTTGGTATGGTGAAGACGCTACAAACGGGGATGGAAATCCGCTTGATAAGTCAAGGTTGAACGCCACAAGGAATCCCTTGATAAGTTCGAAAGAGTCTCTTGGAGAACTCAAGGAGAATAATCTCACAATTTAATTTCAGAATTGTCTAACTTTATTATCACAAAAAGTGCCTTATATAGGCAATAACAAATAAGTATCCTGCTTGGAAAAGGACTCCTAAACCCTAGCCCAAGTAGGAAAAATGTGAATAGTAACTAGGTCAAAGGAAACAAACTTGGAGACCAAGAAAAGACTCCTATTAACTATTCACGTGAATAGTGACGTGAATAGTAACTAAAAAGGAAGCAAACTTGCAGTCCAAGAAAAGCTCCTTTATAGTGTGAACACCTAATCTTGTAGCCCAAGAAAGTCTCTCTCCTAGTGTGAACACCTAAATTCATCCATAGGAAATTAAACTAAAACTGAAAACTAAAACTAGGATAAAATTACAAAGAAATCAAATCTTGACTAAATCTTCAAATCTTCTTGAAACTTCTTGAAGAATCTTGAAGTTCTTGAATCTTGAAAATAGAATCTTGACTTGAATCTTTGCTGGAAAATTCATCCAAATGGTGCAATGAATGTGGATGGCTGGTTCGCATCATTCCCCCCCTCTTGAGAAGGATTTGTCCTCAAATCCTCCAGGTTCAAAGACCAGCCTTGGTGGTAGACCATATGGCATGTCCTTGGGAAACACTTTCTCAAAATCCTGCAAGAGAGAAACAACAATACTAGGCAATGCAGAGTCAAGTTGGTTAAATTTTAAAAGAGACTCTTTGTACATGAGTATAATCATTGGCCATTTTGAGATCAAAACTCTCTTAACCTCACTTGCTTTTGCATAAAAATTACTTTGTTTTCTCTCTGTTTTTACCTCATTGGCCGAGTTCTTTTCTCTCCTTACCTCCTCTTCAGATTCGGCCTTACTTTTCTTTTCACTCTCATTCTTTTGCTCTCTCAAATTATTTTGATCACTCAAATTATTTTGTTCACTCAAGTTCTTTTGATCACTCAATTTTTGTAACCTCACTAGATCCTCATAAACTTGTTTTGGTGTCATCGGAACTAGAGTGATTGTCCGCTGATTGAACACAAATGAATATTTGTTGGTGAAGCCATCATGCTACACACGTCGATCAAATTTCCCAAGTCTTTCTAATAGAAGATATCCAGCATGCATTGGAACCACATTGCACAATACTTCATCTTCATATTTTCCAATGCGAAACGGCACCACAACCTGTTTTGTAACGCTTATCTCACCACAATCATTCAACCATTGCAGCTTGTATGGACGTGGATGCTTAATTGTTATGAGCCTTAGCTTTTCAACCATGGAAGAACTACCAACATTAGTGCAACTACCATCATCAATAATAACACTACCTACCTTGTCTTTCACATGACAACGAGTGTGAAAGATGTTCTCACATTGTGCTACCAATGATGCGAACCAGCTATCCACATTCAATGAACCAATTGAAGCGTCCACATTCAATGAACCAATTGGGCGTCCACATTCATTGAACCTTTTGGATGAATTTTCCAGCAAAGATTCAAGTCAAGATTCTATTTTCAAGATTCAAGAACTTCAAGATTCTTCAAGAAGTTTCAAGAAGATTTGAAGATTTAGTCAAGATTTGATTTCTTTGTAATTTTATCCTAGTTTTAGTTTTCAGTTTTAGTTTAATTTCCTATGGACAAATTTAGGTGTTCACACTAGGAGAGAGACTTTCTTGGGCTGCAAGATTAGGTGTTCACACTAGAAAGGAGCTTTTCTTGGGCTGCAAGTTTGCTTCCTTTTTAGTTACTATTCACGTCACTATTCACGTGAATAGTTAATAGGAGTCTTTTCTTGGTCTCCAAGTTTGTTTCCTTTGACCTAGTTACTATTCACGTTTTTCCTACTTGGGCTAGGGTTTAGGAGTCCTTTTCCAAGCAGGATACTTATTTGTTATTGCCTATATAAGGCACTTTTTGTGATAATAAAGTAGACAATTCTGAAATTAAATTTGTGAGAGTATTCTCCTTAAGTTCTCAAGAACTTTTCCGAACTTATCAAGATAATTCTTGTGGCGTTCAACCTTGACTTATCAAACGGATTTTCCACCCCCGTTTGTGGCGTCTTCATCAATTATACCAAGGTTCTTGCTTTGCTAAGCAACGGGTCGCGGTTTCCATCCAATCCTGAAAGGTCTTGGGGTCGTTTGCCATATTTGGTGTTGGGTCGCGTCGCATGTTGACGTGGTTCGTATCAGTTGGTATTAGAGCTTAGGTTTATCAGGTTTGCCTATCCTTTTCTTGTTTTCTTAGTTAATTCCGTGAGTCTAGGTCTAGGTTTAAATTCCTTTCTTTGTTCTTGATTGTGTCTTGCTGCCAATTCGTTTTAGGTTGTGTTTCAATTCTGTTCTTGCTTCAATTTCGTTTCTTATCTTGTGTTTCAAGTTTGTTTTCTTGTTGAAATCCGTGTCTTGTGTCAAGTATTTTATTGTTTTCTCATCAAATCCGTGGGTAGGGTTAAGGTTTTCAATTAGGACAAAACCCTAATTGGTTGTGTGCTCAAATCTGAAATCTTGGTTTCTTAGTCATTGTTTTCGTTTCTGAAAATCAAGAAAAGAACATCAAGAAAGAAAAGAAACTTCAAGAAAAGAAAAAAAAAATTCGGAGCTGAAAAAAAAAAAAAAAGGCAAAACAGTGAAAAGTAAAAAAACTTGTTTTTGTTGAATTAGCCTTCGTGGCCAAGCTTTTCTAAAGGGAAACGACGTTCTGAGCATAACCCACAGCATAGTTGTGGGCACCACCCTCTTGGGGCCAAATTCCAACGTTTTCTATGAGTTTTCGGCATTTTTGTGTTTTAGAATAGGGTTTTTGCAACTTTCCTTATTTTTCTAGGTTTCCATCATATTCACTATACCAAGGTTCTTGTCTTGCTAGGCAAAGGGTCGCGGTTCCATCCATTCTTGAAAGGTCTTGGGTTTGTTTTACCAATCTTGGTGTTGGGTCTGGGCACATGTTGACCAGGTTCGTATCAACCTCTTCCTCTTCTTTAGCTTGCAGGTTTAAGGCTTGTTGTGCCACTAGTCCAAGCATCTCTCCATGATCTGCCCCAAACTTCTCTGCTCCCATTGCGGTGTCCTCTAGTATGGGCATGTCATCAGAATATGTTTTGTCTTCAGATTCAATCTCACCACTTTCCAAGACTACTATTGCTCGCTTGTTTGGGCATTGGCTTGCTATGTGTCCTCGTCCCTGACATGTAAAACATTGAATCTCACTATATCGAGCCATTGTAGAGGACTATTACCTTGAGAGGTCATGGCAATGGTGGATGGTTTGAGCTCGGGCTTGGCCTTGGAAGTAGATGGATTTTCTTCATCCTTTAGGTAACTTGTCCTCCAAGGTGAAGGTGATGCACTCAAGTATTGTAGTGCTTGTCTTGGTCGTGTACCACCCCTCTTGAGTTGCTTCTCCACTTTAATTGCTTTATGCACCAAATCCTCTAATTCCACATAATGATGCAACTTTATAGTGTTAGCAATCTCTTGATTTAGCCCATTCAAGAATCTGGCCATTGTTGCCTCTCGATCTTCCTCCACATTGGCTTTAATCATAGCCATCTTCATCTCTTTATAATATTCATCAACACTCTTATTACCTTGATGAAGACCATGCAGCTTGAGGTATAAATCTCGATAGTAATGACTTGGTACAAATCGTTGCCTCATCACTCTCTTCATCTCATCCCAAGTTGCAATAGAACGATCTCCATTCCGCCTTCTATTGATGCACAACTGATCCCACCAAACAATAGCATAATCAGTAAATTCAATTACAGCAAGTTTTACCTTTTTCAGTTCAGCATAGTTATGACAATCAAAAACCAACTCCATCTTCTTCTCCCACTCAAGATATGCTTCAGGATCACTCTTTCCTTGAAAAGCAGGAATCTTCATCTTGATGCTTCCTAAATTGTTATCAATACGGTTCCTAGCTTCTCAATCTCGTCCATGTCTCCCATGGCTGGCCATTGACATCCTATCAAGTTCCTCATCTATACCTTCTTCTTCAAATTCATCCACAACTTCAATTTTTCTTCGATGCAACCTGTTCCTCCGTGGTGCGTTTGGAGCAACTGGTGGCTGCACCCTTGGTGTTCTCTGTTCTACCCTATCCATCCTCTCATGTAGTTGATCAAATTCAGCCCTCATCATTCGTCTCATCTCTCCCAACAAAGCTTGCATCTGTAAATTTGGAACAGCAGCTTGTTGACCTCCTTCGTTAGTGTTGTCCGCTTGATTTTGAGACATGATTATTTTTCACTCCCTCACGTGTTTCACTCAACTCAATTTGGCTTTTATCCTCTATTAATCTCACACACACTGCCTTTTACCACTCGTATTCTTCTTTAAGTTCTCTAGAAACTAACCAAGAATATCAAGAAGGGATCCAAAGCAGCGTAACAAATCTGTCACGAAATCTGAATTTTCATTTTTTTTGACTTTTTTTGAATTTTTTTGAATTTTTTTTTTTTTGCAAACAGTCCTCTAAGACGTGGGGAACAAGATTAGAACCAAGAGTTAAGACAAAGAAGGAAAAAGAAACCTAGAGTGATTAGAAAAGTTAAAGAAAATCTATGCAAAAACACAAAAACGCCCAAAAACCCTTGTAAACGATTGATTTAGACCCTAAGAGGGTGGTGCCCACAGCACAGCTGTGGGTTATGCTCAAAACGACGTTTTCCTTTAGCTCACTGTTTTTCGATTTTTCAGCTCCGAACTATTTTTTTTTTCTCTCTCTTTTCTTTCTTTTCTTGACTTTTCAGAAACGAAAACAATGAGCAAGTCACAAGAATTCAAATTTAGAAGCACAAGAAAACGGAATTGAAGCAAGAAACGGATTTGACAAGAAAACAAGAAACGAAATTGAAAAAGAAAACAAGACACGGAATTTAGACACAACTAAAAATGAGGAATTCAAGAAAAAGGAATTGAAAGCAAGACTCAATCAAGAACCAAGAAAGCAATTAAAACCTAGACCTAGACTCAAGGAATTAACCAAGAAAAACAAGAAAATGATAGACAAACCTGATAAACCTAAGCTCTGATACCAACTGATACGAACCTGGTCAACATGTGCTGAGACCCAACACCAAGATTGGTAAAACAAACCCAAGATCTTTCAAGAATGGATGGAACCGCGACCCTTTGCCTAGCAAGACAAGAACCTTGGTATAGTGAATATGATGGAAACCGCGACCCGTTGCTTAGCAAAGCAAGAACCTTGGTATGGTGAAGACGCCACAAATGGGGATGGAAATCCGCTTGATAAGTCAAGGTTGAACGCCACAAGGAATCCCTTGATAAGTTCGAAAGAGTCTCTTGGAGAACTCAAGGAGAATAATCTCACAATTTAATTTCAGAATTGTCTAACTTTATTATCACAAAAAGTGCCTTATATAGGCAATAACAAATAAGTATCCTGCTTGGAAAAGGACTCCTAAACCCTAGCCCAAGTAGGAAAAACGTGAATAGTAACTAGGTCAAAGGAAACAAACTTGGAGACCAAGAAAAGACTCCTATTAACTATTCACGTGAATAGTGACGTGAATAGTAACTAAAAAGGAAGCAAACTTGCAGCCCAAGAAAAGCTCATTTCTAGTGTGAACACCTAATCTTGTAGCCCAAGAAAGTCTCTCTCCTAGTGTGAACACCTAAATTCATCCATAGGAAATTAAACTAAAACCGAAAACTAAAACTAGGATAAAATTACAAAGAAATCAAATCTTGACTAAATCTTCAAATCTTCTTGAAACTTCTTGAAACTTCTTGAAGAATCTTGAAGTTCTTGAATCTTGAAAATAGAATCTTGACTTGAATCTTTGCTGGAAAATTCATCCAAATGGTGTAATGAATGTGGATGGCTGGTTCGCATCAAAGTCACAAAGTAAAGCAAGTCATAGAAAGGAAAACTACCAAAGCAATGGAGTTGAAATATAAAAAATAAAGTATCAAAAGAATGCATGAAGTAAAATATGATTGTTGGAAAAAGAAAGTTGCAAAGTCTAATGAGAAAGGGGAAAGGGGAGCATCCCAAGCATCGTAGGGCAACGGGCTTAATCCTTTATGAATTTCTCATAGAGCTTCTAAAACATCTTGTTCATGCCTTTCATCTCGGTCTTGACTTCACCAACAGTCAAGAATAACTGATCAACTTTTGAAGTCAAATTATCAACTTTGCTATTGACTTCGTCAAGAGTGACTGGACAGAGTCTGCTTTTTGTGGGCGAGCTAACACCACCAATATCAACCCATGAAGGACAAATATTAGCATCTCTGCCTTCGTGATCTCCTTCATTACTACTCTCACTCGCAGTTTTACTTTCATCACCCTCTTCCCCAAGGTCATAGTTCTTGAACCAATTGGACTCATTTAAGACGATCAATACCCTTAAGACGGAAGAAGTGACACAAGAGCATCCCATAGGGCAATGATTTCTTTTTAAAAGCCAACATGTGACTAAGCATGATGTAGGGAAGGTTGATTTTTACCTTTGTGTACATGAGGTGCATCACATAACCTGTGAAGGATGGAATTGTCCTGTCTCTTACAATGCGAGGCATGATGCAGTGATTTAGAATGTAGAGGAGCAAACATTTCTCGGCACAGAGTTGATCTCTCTTTGGCATAAACTCTTCCGATCTTCCCGAGTCTTTCCACAAAGTTGTAAACATCTCCGTTGGGGCAGTGTTGTGTAGTCCACTTGGTAAGTTAGCGGCAGAATAGAGTTTTAAGCCACTATTTGGTATCCCAAGCAAATCAGCCAAATCTTGTTCTCCCACAAATATGTTTTTTTTTTTTTTTTTGTTAATTCAGTGTTTATTGAATCCAAAAAAGACAGTACATGGGTACAGATCGGTTACAAGGTGGCCGCGGCCAATTCAAAAAATGACAAACAGATCACATCAAAAAAATGACGTAAAAATTCAGAGACCAACCAGAAAGGAAAAAATTAATGCATCCAATTAGGTGGTTCTCTGTCAGAGTAGTCCTCAAAGGCATCTGTTTCATGAGCAGGGCCAGAAATGGACTGAAGAATATCCTTACGCATTTTTTCGCGCGCTTTAAAATCGATCTTATTCTTGCCACGAGAATTGAAATCATCAGAAGACTTCCTACCTCCATTTAACCTACTATTTAACCCATGTACACCCCTATCTTCTCCTTCTACCAAATATGCATAGAATTCCCGAACCCACATATCATAATTTATGTCCTCTAGTCCAAAAAGATGAAGCCACCTTTGATATCTAACAACTTATGTGGATGAGTGTTATCCAAAAAATATGAAGGATCAATAAGCTTACCCCATATTATTTCCTTTTTAGAGAAATCACCAAGTGCGATGACGTACATAGGATCCCATGGATCAATGGTATGAGGCCTAAATGTGGTCCTTTGTCTCTTAGATGCTTGTCTAGATGATGATACCATGAGGAGACGAAAGAATTTGTGATGAGGACATCAAGGCTACTAGGAATGTTCCAGGTCTAGTGCAAGTGCTAGTTGGTCTAGTGACAAGAGCTCACGCTAAAAGGTTCGAGGAAGAGCTGAATAACAAAAGGAAAGCATGTTGGCTAGTAGGGATGAAGAAAGGCTGGTTTTACTCCTCCAAGTTGATCCACAAGAAAACCAAGATCCAGCCATACACGTCCATATTCAATGAATCATGTAGGCGTCTACATTCAGTGAACCAATTGGGCGTCCACATTCATTGAACAATTTGGGCAAAGTTTCCAGCAAAAATTCAAGTCAAGATTCTATTTTCAAGATTCAAGAACTTCAAGATTCTTCAAGAAGTTTCAAGAAGATTTGAAGATTTGATTTCTTTGTAATTCTACCCTAGTTTTAGTTTAAGTTTAATTTGCATTCTAGTTTATTTCCTATGGTCCACTATCGACGAATTTAGGTGTTCACACTAGGAAAAAGACTTTCTTGGGCTGCAAGATTGGGTGTTCACACTAGGAATGAGTTTTTCTTGGGATGCAAGTTTGTTTCCTTTGACCTAGTTACTATTCACGTTTTTCTATTTCAGCTAGGGTTTAGGAGTCTTTTCTAATTAGGAAACTTATTTGTTCTTTGCCTATATAAGGCTGATTTGCAAGAAATAAAAGTTAGACAATTTTGATATTAAATTTGTGAGATTATTCTCCTCAAGTTCTCAAGAACTTTTTCGAACTTGTCTTGAAGATAATGGTGAACCTTCTCTTGATCGATCTCAGAGGAACAATTCTAAATCTAGGAATCTTGGCAATCATCAATCCTTAGGTATGGGAGTTTACCATGGACAACCAATGTCCCAAAAGAAACAGGTCACTTCTGCCAACCCTTCAAATGGGACTAATGTAAGTGTCCTTAAGTTTCAAAATTCTGATAACCAAGCTCAAAAAATGTCAGTCACTCCATTCCCACCACAAGGTTCTAAAGAGAAAAATTTCACAGCTGCTGCAGTCAAAGTCATTTCAAATTTCAGTTCTTTTGGCAAGGAACATTCTGTTGCCTCAACTTCAAGAGTTAATACCTCTTTCGACTACTCTCGGGCAATCCAAGGTATCTTCGATGGAAGACCCCCTGATCGATCAACTCATTGATGCTGATGTTGTTGTTTAGTTTGTCCGTTTTCATGTTTTTTGTTGCCTTCGGTCTGCGACCGATTTAGCTTTCGCTTTTTTTGCATTGTTCTTATTTGTGACACCAGTTGTCATACATTGTGTACTTTGAAGTACTTTTCCTTTTTCTTTCAATAAAATATCACTGAATTAACAAAAAAAAAAAACTTTTTCGAACTTGTCAAGATTATTCTTGTGGCATTCATCCTTGACTTATCAAACCGGTTTTCCATCCTTTTTTATGGCATCTTCAACTATACCAAGGTTCTAGCTTTGCTAAGCATTGGGTCGCAGTTCCATCAAATCCTGAAAGGTCTTGGGGTCGTTTGCCATATTTGGTGTTGGGTTGCATCACATGTTGGCGTGGTTCGTTTCAGTTGGTAATCAGAGCTTAGGTTTATCAGGTTTGCCTATCCTTTTCTTGTTTTCTTGGTTATTTTCGTGAGTCTAGGTCTAGGTTTTATTTTCTTTCTTCGTTCTTGACTATGTCTTGCTTCCAATTCGTTTTCTTGGTTGTCTTGATTCCGTTCTTGCTCTTTTAATTTTGTTTGTTGAGTCTTGTCTTCAATTCTGTTTCTTGCTTAAATCCATTTATGTTTTCTTGTGTTCTCATCAAATCCGTGGGTAGGGTTAGGGTTTCAATTAGGACAAAACCCTAGTTGGTTGTGTGCTCAAATCTGAAATCTTGGTTACTTAGTCATTGTTTTCATTTCTGAAAATCACGAAAGGAACATCAAGAAAAGAAAAGAAAGGTCAAGAAAAGATCAGAAAAAAAAATACAGTTCGAAACTGAAAAAATAAAAATAAAAATAGTGAACAGTAAATATTTTTTTTTTGGAGAATTAGCCTGCGAAGCCAAACTTTTCTAAAGGGAAATGACGGTAGTCGTGGGAACCACACTCTTAGGGCAAAATTCCATTGTTTTCTATGAGTTTTAGGTGTTTTTGTGTTTTTTCAATTGGGTTTTCTCAACTTTTCTTATTTTTCTAGGTTTCCTTCTTCGGGTTTTGGTCAATTTTCTTTCTCTAACCTTATTTTTTTTTTGGTTAATTCAGTGGGAGTTTTATTGAAATCAAAGGAAGTGGTACAAGTACAAGATTTTTGACAAACAACATCAAAACAAGATCAAGGGAAGCAGAAGAGAATTAGTCCAAACAAGACTGAAAGAACAAAAAGACAGGAAAACAAAGGAAAATCTCCTTAGTGGGTTCTTCGATCAGGGAGTCTTCCATTAAATATGCCTTGAACTGCCCTAGTATAATCAAAGGAAGGTGTTGCCTTGGATGTAGATGCAGTGTTGGAAGAGATGCCAACAGCACGATTGGTAGAGATGGCTTTGCCAAAAGTATGAGTAGAAACCTTATCCTTAGAACCCTGAGATGGGTACGGAGTAACCGAAATGTGAGAAGTATGTTGTACATGTGCCTGTGTAGGGATGTTCACCTTTTGGACATTGGTTTTTTTTCTTTCTCTAACCTTGTTTCCAAAGTCTTAGAGGTCTGGAAAAAAAAAAGTCAAATTCCAAAATAGAGTAATACGCTGCTTTAGTGCCTTGCTTGGTATTCTTGGTTAGTTCTAAGGAACTTGAAGGAGAATACGAGAGGAAAAAGGTAGAGTGTGTGAGAATATTAGAGGGTAAAAGCCATATTGAGTTGAGTGAAACACGTGAGGGCAGATTTTAATAAGGTCTAATAATCAAGAGGGAAATGCAAACGAAGGTGTTCAACAACTAGTTGGATAGAATTTACAGATGCAGGCGTTGATGGGAGAGATGAGACGGATG